>KZ067260.1:53166-67608 GCA_002091845.1 Anopheles cracens | reverse complement strand
CCTTGGAACTTTACCGGTTAGGATCGACTTTTCCTTTATCAGCAACAGCAACGATGTGTGCTATTTTTGGACCGCAACCACTACCGTACCAGTGTTTGTGCCGGCCGGACAAAAAGCGATTTACACTCCGAATGTAACATCCGCCCGAGTGAAACTTTCGACCTTTCTCAACAGGAAGTCCTCCAGCGCTCGCCTGATACCTCGTGCAGTGGCACTAACAGAAGGAGCAAGGTATAGCTGGGTGCGGAGAAAACTTGGAGCGAGCTGGTACAACGCGCTCTAATATTTATCGATGGTTTTAATTGCTCCACACTGAGTTTTATGAGTTTGTCGATTAAGTCGTGGTTTGGTTTATTCCTTCCGAATGCAAATGAGATAGAGGATTTATCGTAGCGTGCGGAAGAATATTACGAGAAAGTGCAAGGGACGTAGCAGAAAAACTACGGCTCTTCCGGAGAGTTGTGCAGTGTCACACACTATTGGGATTCATCATTGCAGCACTCTGTGCCGACGCGTGTGTGTAGTGTGCGCAGACCAGTGGGATTTGATACGGAAAATTGCTTTCGAGGTTTGCCAGTGATTTATTGTGACCACCTTGTGTCGTCAACGGGCTGTTCAATGTGCAGCGAGTTCGTGGAGGTGCAGTAATTTCCTCTCATTCGCTTGGTGTTCAACGAATATGGTTATGTGGGATTTAATGTGCCACGCTCGCATCGTATCAACCGTTGCTAAGGAAGGTGCTAGGATCAAGAGGCACAATTAACTTCGGTGGTTTTATGAGGCAATTAGTTTCGTTTTAAATATGTTGCCCTTCTTGAAGTTGATGGGGTTTCGCTATGGTATTGAAATCTTGTAGTATGCGTTTTAGGGGAAATATTTCGTTTGTGTTTTAAAGAGATACTCGTAAGCCAAAAGCCAGTTACTGAAGCTTTAATATCAAACTGATACGAATAAATATTTCTATAACGTATTACGGTAGCTCTATTTAGCGGGCTACGACATTAATATTAAAAAGATTTTTTTTATATTTGAACAGCATCCATTACTAAAACAATATTAAATCCACCGTTGGTAACGAAGCAGTCGTTTGGCTTCATAAGCCACAACCGGATAAGTCGCGTAAATTCATTTTCAATAGTATTTGCACCTGGTTGAATGCAAAACCAGCTTAATGCAATTGCGTTACAAACCACCAGGGCGTTTGGATAATCAGAGATAATCCTTCAGTTGGTTTCAAAGTTCTATCGCAAAACAAGTGTGTCAAGCCGTTGCAGTGTGTGTGTGAACTAAGTTATTAGACTAGACGGTTTGTGTTAACATTTGCTGACGAGGGGTGCTTATGCATAGGGTGTTTGTGGATAAATCTACATCGTGTAAGCTACCGGGTTTGCAACAAAAATGTATGGATTTATTAAAGTTCTAGTTCAGTTTATATCAGACTAGATTCAATAATTTTGAAAAAGATGATACATGCAAGTAGCTCGAATTCAGAGCAGACTGATTGTATCCATATGCGAAATGAATTTCACAAATATGTTACCGAACTTCATCATATAGCATTTGTAGTTGAAGGTCTTAAGCTCATATTTTCGTTGTGGAGCAAACTAAAGTGAAAATTAGTTATAATACTGCTAGTAAAATCACGTTAAACATTGGCTCAATTTAAATCGTTCGGTGCATAAAGCGCTAACCGTACCGCATTGCGTAGCAGAATAAGCAAACACTAGTCTATCGGTGACTCCGTAACTTCTATAGGAAACCGTACCGTTCTAGTCGATGGATCGTCTGTTTAGATTGTGTTTCAGTCTTCGCCGGACTGTGGCATCGTATGAAATGCAACGGCTATGTAAAGCTACCATTTACAGTCAGTGAAAATGGATTTTATGAACCTCGCACGAATTGGTAACCAATGGAAAGATGTATTCGAAGAATTGCACTCACGGTAGCACCGCTTCGATGCTGCAGCTTTGCGATGCACCATTTTAGGTTACCGATGCATCGGCACTACCGAGAAGTATGTACAATTATTGCATCGTATTCGTTCGCTTTATCGGCTTTGATGTTTCGTGCATGTAGGAGTCAAGCACATACAATAGCAAACCGATTTACTTAGCGTTGCTTAATTGTGCAATGAACTAAACAAACAATGCAGACTGAAAACGTCGGCATGTACATGCTTCCCCTGTGCTGAGAAAAGCGAACCAAAAGGACAGATAATGTTTGGTAAATGAAGAAGGAATATTGGCTGAAGCTTTGAGGTGTGCGGTTTGCTTATATTTCCAAAAATAAAGCACAGGAAATAAATTCCTCAGGCTATTGAGCATGGAGCGAAGGTTGCATGTGAATGCATTATATGTAAGGCTTCATTAAAATGAGTTGTCGGGTTCTTCTTATTTTTTGGTATAACGTGTAAATTGCTTGGAAATTGAATTCACCAGGAACCGCACAGATATCATTCTGGTATCAATTGTATCATTTACACGATGCAATTAGATATGGAAGCACTATGATATGTTGTATTGGCATTAAAGGGTAGGTAGTACAATAGTACATTTTGTCGGTGCTGTCTTTGAGCCTGATCTAAAATACATCTATAGAATTGTTCAGATTACAATCAATTTTATGCCAGACATGTTTTTGTTGACAAATGAAATGAAATTAATTGAAATTAAATGAATATATATCTCGTTATGTCTATTCCTCTGCATATGTCTCTTCGTAATGCTGAATTTCACTATGATAATCTTTTTTAAAGCTTATTTTAGATTTTTAAATAAAAGTTTAATATAAAATTTACCTTCATAAAACATTATCTTGTCTTGTGTTTGTCTTATTTGTGAAGGAACTTAAAAAAAATACTTTTGGACTTATTGTACAACACAGTCGTTGTGTTATGCAGTGAGTCCTCCCAAAGACAGTCGCCTTGATTAAACTTGATTGAATTATACGATGCGAGGTGTCATTGTTTAACTAAGTTATGATTTAATGATGATTTTTTGTAAATTATTGCTGTTAATTGAACTGAATTGAATTTTACAACATTTTTCAAAAAAGTTTTCTAAGTTCTGTGAAATTTTATTAGCATATATTATGTACAGAACATATCTGTTGTCAGTAATTATAACAAAATGAAATGATGTATATTCTGAACAATTTCAACTTGACTATGCGATGTTTCGTAAACATGTTCTCTGTGTGTAGAACATACCGTGCGCAAATAATGCACAAACTTTTTCTTGTGTTGTTATTACCAGTAAGCAACAGATGTAGCGCTTTCAGCTATATCAGAACACACATTTAAAAAATAGTTTTAAAAGTAATTAAAAGTAGCGAAACCAAAATAATTGCTCACGATTTTTTATATTAAGTAATAAATAAGCTTTAGAGGAAAAGATGATATAATACTATACGTACTATATTTGAAAATGTACCTTTAAAAGCGTTTCAATTGTAACATAACGCATACGACGCCAGCTCATTTTAAGTACTTCATAAATTTTTATTCATAGCGTGTACTCTATATGTACACTATACATATATACATTATATGGATAATCGGCATTAGTGATTTACGGAGCTCATCTATCAGCCTGTTGGACATTCTTGTGCTTTGGGCACCGTAATGTACTTCTACACCATGATGACCAAACCCCTTGACAGGTCCGTTGCCGAGCAACAGGCAGCAAAATTGTTGAAGTTTATCATTTTAATAGCCATTCCGGTGAGTGAACGGGTTTTGTGGGTTGGTTGCATTTTGCAGTCTGTACTGATATGGTACCTCAGTGCCATCTTTTCATTTCCCCAATGGCTAGTCAGTGGCAGTCTGTTGGCTGTCGCATGGCTAGCAAGCTGCATTTGAGTCGTCGCACAAACCGCACGAGTATCTGGTGCGCTTGACATACGAGGAAAAATGGATTCGGGTGTATGGTATTGATATGTGCATACGTTTATGTGAGAAATGCAACCTATTGGCTGCTTGAATTGTTTCAATATTTCATGGATATTCATTTAAAGCAAAAGTCATATGCATTGCTATAGGTAATTGCAGCGTGTCATTAACAGCTACATTCAGCAGCAATGAGTTGATGACAAATAAAAGCAACGTTGATGCCTTGAAAGTAGTTCAATATTTACATTTGCCTGTCACAAACACGCTCTAGAGTGTATGTTCTTGTGAGAAGCTGTAGGTGATTAAATTTATTCAATCGTGCACCCAGGAAACATTGCAGAGCACAATGTACTATGATGACTTCAATTCCGTAATTATTTTCTCTGATTACCGTTTTTATTTATATTAGTTTTTCAAAAATGTACCATTTTCCGATATAGGATGTTTACAGAGTTTTTGTAAAATTTATATAATATAGTAATTTGTGGAATACTCACAGCTTTGTTTATATAGAAACTTCTAAAAAATAACATCTTACACGAATACTCGGTACATGAACTCCGCAGCGTTGGGCAGTCTAATACACACTTAGATTCGGTTTTTGTATGAGTTTTTTGGTTGATTGAGCAACATGAATGTACAAGGTATGCACATTAATGCACCGAAAATTCGCGATCAACGCAAGGGATGGAGGCCATGTTGTTGATCGTTGTTGTGATATTGTTTACCTCTATAAGTAGGCAATGCCAATCATCAAATCCACTAAATCCTTTCAACGAGTGATGATGTAAGAACCCCGAAGGAGTACAGAGCACACGCCGCAAGAAAGAATATTAGAGCTATCGTACATTTGGTCCTTAGAACCGGATTGTTCCGGAATATTCTATCGAACAGATATGTTTAAATTAATCTTCTCGATACATTGTGAAGTTGTGGAATTTTATATGTTTCTTTTTACGGTATGCTTCATCGTTTTTTTAATCATTACCTTACAACGAATGTTGTAAAAAAGCGCCTATATCTGATAACTGGCAGCAGGCACGATGGAGGCGCCTGGTTGTTTAACCTTCCCGTTGGATAAACAATCAATTTATCTTTATTCACCATTTGGACGAGCCAATTTCGAAGCACGATGAGTGTGAAAAATTATTAGCTATCCGTAGGAGCCCGATATTAGAGTGGTATTCGGGCGTACCGTGCCTGTCACGCTATCTCGTTGCAGTCAGGGCGCCACGAACGAACATACTTCAGCACTTAAGCACCGAAGATTAGACCATCACAAATCATGGGCACGTAGGAGTATGAGCTGGCTGAACATGCTCCCATTTGTGACCATCGAGAGCAGTACGCACCATTAAATTACCCGGTAACTGACGGCATCAAGTTACGCAAGACAAAATGACAGCGAAAAAAGGTGCCCAAAATGTGACAAGACGCGAGGCAGTAATGTACCGCCAGGAGCGGTACGCTTTGCGTCACCGAACACGTGTCAGCGTGGTCACGCAAACCTTTGGGAAGGCTTTTAATTTTTTGTAAATTATTGCTGTTAATTGAACTGAATTGAATTTTACAACATTTTTCAAAAAAGTTTTTCTAAGTGTTGTGAAATTTAATTAGCATATTTTATGTACAGAACATATCCGTTGTCAGTAATTATAATAAAAGTAAATGATGTATATTCTGAACAATTTCAACTTGACTATGCGATGTTTCGTAAACATGTTCTCTGTGTGTAGAACATACCGTGCGCAAATAATGCACAAACTTTTTCTTGTGTTGTTATTACCAGTAAGCAACAGATGTAGCGCTTTCAGCTATATCAGAACACACATTTTCCGAAAACCATTTTCATCCGCCCCAGCTACAAATCTCGATCCAGGCAATGAACAAACCCTGCAGCGAAATGTCCGATTGAATTCCCCGAGAGCCATGTGGTGCTACATTTTGAAACGCAGCGCTACTGCTTTCCATCTTCCAGTAACGTGTTGGTGGCAAATTTTGCTGCTGCTAGAGGCGCTCGGAATGATTTTACGATGCGGTCAAAGCATTTGGGAATTAAAATTAATTTAGAAATTGCTCTGCCAACCACCAAGTTCGGTCATCCAAAGTCCGAGAATCGTTCAAGGGGTGAGCTAAGCTATTCCGGAACGTACACCTGCACTCTGACCTTCGGCGGGAGATGCGACCCAGTGCGCTCGCAGCGATGGACGGTAGACGTCACGATCTGGGTTGGCATTTAGGTTGAGTTTCTGGCATGCATCCCATTTGCGTACGTGAGGGAAGTTGCATTGGGCAGGGAAAGTTTTCGAACGCCTCGTGGGCGGTTTGGCGAACGATACTTACCGATTACATTCAGATGCACGAAGTGGCTCATGTGGGGTGTCGTCGAAATCTGACACTCGTAGATACCGGAGTCGCGATGCTGCGGGTACTTGATCTGCAAGCTCCAGTCTTCTGTGTGGGGATGATGTATCGCCCGGAATCGCTGGTCCGATGTGTACGTGTAGCGACCCACAGTGAGGAGATGGATATCTCTATGACGCACCCAGGACACTTGCAGCAACATCTGTTGGGTGAAAGATAAGGAAAAAATAGTTTTAAAAGTAATTAAAAGTAGCGAAACCAAAATAATTGCTCACGATTTTTTATATTAAGTAATAAATAAGCTTTAGAGGAAAAGATGATATAATACTATACGTACTATATTTGAAAATGTACCTTTAAAAGCGTTTCAATTGTAACATAACGCATACGACGCCAGCTCATTTTAAGTACTTCATAAATTTTTATTCATAGCGTGTACTCTATATGTACACTATACATATATACACTATATGGATAATCGGCATTAGTGATTTACGGAGCTCATCTTCTTTAAAAGCGTTTCAATTGTAACATAACGCATACGACGCCAGCTCATTTTAAGTACTTCATAAATTTTTATTCATAGCGTGTACTCTATATGTACACTATACATATATACATTATATGGATAATCGGCATTAGTGATTTACGGAGCTCATCTATCAGCCTGTTGGACATTCTTGTGCTTTGGGCACCGTAATGTACTTCTACACCATGATGACCAATTCCCTTGACAGGACCGTTGCCGAGCAACAGGCAGCAAAATTGTTGAAGTTTATCATTTTAATAGCCATTCCGGTGAGTGAACGGGTTTTGTTATTACCAGTAAGCAACAGATGTAGCGCTTTCAGCTATATCAGAACACACATTTTCCGAAAACCATTTTCATCCGCCCCAGCTACAAATCTCGATCCAGGCAATGAACAAACCCTGCAGCGAAATGTCCGATTGAATTCCCCGAGAGCCATGTGGTGCTACATTTTGAAACGCAGCGCTACTGCTTTCCATCTTCCAGTAACGTGTTGGTGGCAAATTTTGCTGCTGCTAGAGGCGCTCGGAATGATTTTACGATGCGGTCAAAGCATTTGGGAATTAAAATTAATTTAGAAATTGCTCTGCCAACCACCAAGTTCGGTCATCCAAAGTCCGAGAATCGTTCAAGGGGTGAGCTAAGCTATTCCGGAACGTACACCTGCACTCTGACCTTCGGCGGGAGATGCGACCCAGTGCGCTCGCAGCGATGGACGGTAGACGTCACGATCTGGGTTGGCATTTAGGTTGAGTTTCTGGCATGCATCCCATTTGCGTACGTGAGGGAAGTTGCATTGGGCAGGGAAAGTTTTCGAACGCCTCGTGGGCGGTTTGGCGAACGATACTTACCGATTACATTCAGATGCACGAAGTGGCTCATGTGGGGTGTCGTCGAAATCTGACACTCGTAGATACCGGAGTCGCGATGCTGCGGGTACTTGATCTGCAAGCTCCAGTCTTCTGTGTGGGGATGATGTATCGCCCGGAATCGCTGGTCCGATGTGTACGTGTAGCGACCCACAGTGAGGAGATGGATATCTCTATGACGCACCCAGGACACTTGCAGCAACATCTGTTGGGTGAAAGATAAGGAAAAAATAGTTTTAAAAGTAATTAAAAGTAGCGAAACCAAAATAATTGCTCACGATTTTTTATATTAAGTAATAAATAAGCTTTAGAGGAAAAGATGATATGAGTGTGAAAATTTATTAGCTATCCGTAGGAGCCCGATATTAGAGTGGTATTCGGGCGTACCGTGCCTGTCACGCTATCTCGTTGCAGTCAGGGCGCCACGAACGAACATACTTCAGCACTTAAGCACCGAAGATTAGACCATCACAAATCATGGGCACGTAGGAGTATGAGCTGGCTGAACATGCTCCCATTTGTGACCATCGAGAGCAGTACGCACCATTAAATTACCCGGTAACTGACGGCATCAAGTTACGCAAGACAAAATGACAGCGAAAAAAGGTGCCCAAAATGTGACAAGACGCGAGGCAGTAATGTACCGCCAGGAGCGGTACGCTTTGCGTCACCGAACACGTGTCAGCGTGGTCACGCAAACCTTTGGGAAGGCTTTTAATTGATTCATACATGCTTGATCCAGCGGTGGCTCGTGCAAGTTGCGTCCATCGTGAAACGCGTGATTTTGTCAGTTGATGTTGTTTACCCTTGTAAAGGCCTTGATGGCTGTTCTGTGGGAAAGAAGCAATTTTTCATCCTGAGTATGATGCACTTTGAGCTGTTGATTCGTTCATGGTGAAGAGCACATCGAGCTGATGTTAGTTGGTTGTTCGGGCCGGATGAAATCGGTGAACTGCTATTTAAGTAATCGGATATTATTCACACTTTAATATCGTGTTAGTAACATGAATGGTTTGTAAACCGAGCTAGCAAACAACAGTACAACATAAAATAAACAATAAATATCTATCAGACAGCCATTTTTCCTGCGTAAAATTCGTTTGCTTCATGTTATTCTTTTTTCATTTTTTGGTTTTATGCTTTGGTCAAACTACCAGTGTTGTAGTAGGCACGGAGGCTTTTGCGCTGCGGTGTGTATGAGTTCAAGTGGTCGTAAAATTTCACCAAACATGGATTCATCCCACATCCCATCGGATGTGGGCCTTTCATTTCCGGCCGCTTGTATTGGCCACTCTCTGCTATCTCACACGTCCCTCCCGGCATGCTGCTATAACTTGCAGCGAATGCTGACGTAACTGAACCAATTTGCGATGAGACAATCTAGCGATGTCCTTGTACCGTGAAAATGGTTATTCGGGGCAGAACGTTGTAGCGATTTTCCGGGTGGATTGAACGTGCATGCAAGGAAGCACTGTACAGTGAGCACTAGCACAAGGGTATGTTCAACAGACAAACAAAAGAAGAAAAAAAAAACGCACAACACGATAAAAAAAAACTTTCGCTCCCTTAACCAGCAAATCCTCGTCGTCGCAGAGCAGAAGGGAGAAAAATAAATAAAATAAAATATATTTATTGCTTGTATTCTATCGAACAGATATGTTTAAATTAATCTTCTCGATACATTGTGAAGTTGTGGAATTTTATATGTTTCTTTTTACGGTATGCTTCATCGTTTTTTTAATCATTACCTTACAACGAATGTTGTAAAAAAGCGCCTATATCTGATAACTGGCAGCAGGCACGATGGAGGCGCCTGGTTGTTTAACCTTCCCGTTGGATAAACAATCAATTTATCTTTATTCACCATTTGGACGAGCCAATTTCGAAGCACGATGAGTGTGAAAAATTATTAGCTATCCGTAGGAGCCCGATATTAGAGTGGTATTCGGGCGTACCGTGCCTGTCACGCTATCTCGTTGCAGTCAGGGCGCCACGAACGAACATACTTCAGCACTTAAGCACCGAAGATTAGACCCTATCGAACAGATATGTTTAAATTAATCTTCTCGATACATTGTGAAGTTGTGGAATTTTATATGTTTCTTTTTACGGTATGTGTTTCATGTTGCATATGATCAATTTATTCGATAGATGATAGATGTTGCGAATGCAGCTCTTAGTGGAGCCAAAACTGTTTAAATAACATACAACTTTATTAACCGATTAAAAGTCGCTCTAACGGTTCGAAAGGTTTGATAAATAAGTAAGAAAATTAAAAAAAAATCGAATTCTAGCGGTTAATAAAAATAAAAAATCTACATAAAATAAATTGAATGCATTGAAAAGTTTACCTGTGACTGGTTAGAAAAACAGGTAAACTTTATTATCTTTTATTATTATCCATGAATGTTTTCGGGTCCACGCTGTGGAGACTGTTGTTATGCAAAGCTTAAAAAAGGACCTCATCGAAAACAGAATTGTCTCACGTTGGCTGATCGGACCGGGCACAAAACCGTGGGTTTTTTTATCGATGCATTTGCTCGCAGTATGAGCGAGCGGCCAACGAGCAAGTGGCGTTTTTTTTGTTGTTTCGGTGGAGGTTTTTTTCAGCATTGTTTTGCTTGCATCCCATTGTGTTTGCCTTTCGACCGTTGACTTTTGAAGATTGGTTTTTGGTTGTAAAACAGGAAGCGTGGCATTGCCAAGGTGAACGTGGAACTATTAATATCCGGTTGCGGAAAAGTGAATAGCGAAACTCGGTTACATCGCTCCCAGCGAGAAGCTGGTTGCCGTGGGGAATAGAGAGAAAGCCCAGTGAATGTGGTTTTATTGTATTACCAAACAAACATCAACCCATTGCCGCGGGTCGATTGAATCGTTGAATGCATATAGCTTTTTTGTGTTAATTCGGAATTGATTGCTAGATTCGGTTCGAGGAAAAGGTTTAAATATGGCATTAAAGCACTTTAGAGTTTTAAATCTGTATGCTTTATTCGATCATTTCGTATGAAATTTAAAAATGAAAATGTTGTTGTGTATTTCTAATGGATCTTCAATGGAACTATTTTTGAATTTGATTTCTATGTGTTTTCAAGAATTTTATCAATATTTTTTCGTTTTGGACTGCTTATTTTACTCAATAAAATGCGATGCAAATATAGACTGCAACATTCATGATTTGGTATGTTTTCGAATGCTTTATGCCCTGTTTCTGAATCTTTTGAATATATTCGTTATAGCCTTTTCTGTTTCATGTTGCATATGATCAATTTATTCGATAGATGATAGATGTTGCGAATGCAGCTCTTAGTGGAGCCAAAACTGTTTAAATAACATACAACTTTATTAACCGATTAAAAGTCGCTCTAACGGTTCGAAAGGTTTGATAAATAAGTAAGAAAATTTAAAAAAAATCGAATTCTAGCGGTTAATAAAAATAAAAAAGCTACATAAAATAAATTGAATGCATTGAAAAGTTTACCTGTGACTGGTTAGAAAAACAGGTAAACTTTATTATCTTTTATTATCTTCTGACTATATCTGATGGTTTCAACTACTTCAATACATGTTAAACTCGGTGTGCTCGAGGATCATATAGTTGTTCTGAAACATAGTGTTATCGTTTTAAAATGCAGTTTTTTTCCTTATTCCAATTCAGCTGCAATACAGTAGCTTTAATTGCTAGTTTTGTATTGTTAGTTGTTACCCAAAGTGCACAATCTTACTCCTTTTTTTCTCTTAGTAGTCGACAACAGTCAATAAACGGAATAAGTTTCACACGATAAAATGAGAAATCTTCCATACGCACAACTAACATTCATGCTGCCTACAACTAACTATGTGACAAAGGAACTACTATATGCACTACGAAATCGAGCGATTATCATTAGCCATTCTCACAGTTTGAATCATCATAAATAAACTGTATACATAATCCTGTAAACCATGCGAGACGGTCCGTATGCTGGTTCCCGGCAGCAACCACGACATGCAGTTCCAGACGGTTTGCCGCTGCTTCAGGACGTTCCTCTTTTCTCGCTCGTTATGTTTGAATAATGCATGAGACAACATAATCGAATATATTGATTGACTTTTCTAACAAAACCGCTACCATGTGGCTTCGGCGCATCGTGAAGTGTTTGTGCCTTACTGGACTCGGAACGTAAGTCCCACCTCCAGCGCTCCGTGCTTCACCAGCGAAATTGTACGGTAGACAAAGTGTCGGAGAAAAATAGTAAGTCGAGTTAGCCGTCCGTCGCCTCTGTCCACCGTTTGGCTGGGGTGGGTGAATACATGCCTTCTTTTTTGGGGTTTTAATTTTGTTGTCAAACATCGCAGAGAAGTGGGCGATGACGACATCACAGTCGACGGGTTCTTGTGGGATGTCGTTCATTTTCTCCTCCTCTACTTAATAATGTCCCATTAAGGACTTTGAACGTGTGTTAGCTACTTCGACTTTGAAGATGAAGAGGATGAATAGCGTACTTAACGAGGCGATCCGACGACTCGTTGGAACGAAAACAGAATATGAGGATGACAGAATGAGGACGTGGTCGATGAAAGTGTAAAACATGCACCAAAAACCAGCGTGCCTCAGTACATCACCAAAGCAGGCACACTCTGCGGGCAGTACTCGCTAACTCCGATAAAAATCAATAAAGTAATACTCTGTCCCGTTTAATATTAATGGGAATCAGTTTGAGTTTTTCTATTAAAAAAGTTGTTCGTTCGGGTGGTATTCATGGAGGATGGACGACTGCTTTAGGGCATATACCCATGTGCTTCATTCTAGAAAGGTTGCTTGGGGGGAGTGTAATTAAATTCGCACTTCTTGGGCTGGTGTTGCAGTGTAACCGTTAAGCTACAGAGGGAAATTATTTGGATATGTTTATACAATTTGTGAAGGTTCATAAACAGCGTTGCATACAAAGATGACAATACCATATTTCAATACCGGGAATGAGGAAAAGTACGTCTTGAAATATAGTGTGAGCTTTCATAGTGTTTCTTTGCTTGCATTTTATGAACGCAACGTTCTAGTCTATTTCTTTTAATTTTAATGTTAGATTTTATGCAAATATGGCGAGTTATTCAATTGTAGTTAGTAGCTCACTATTGTTGATTTTTGATAGCTATTGTTGATTTTTCAACACAGAATAAAGTAAAGGCATTGTTAAAAAATACCGCTTTATCGATATTTCACATTTTTTCACAAATTTGATCATCAATCAATATTATCAATAAATCTTATTTTTACTATTCGACGTTATCAAACGCAACACACATTACTTCCGTGATGAGTTGCATAGTATTATCAGAAAAATAAGGAACCTTGAAAATACTTTGCACGCAAAGCTAAGTATTGTTGTACTCTTTGTTATGAGCGTTTGCATGCTTTGGATTTGGAAGTAATAGTTTTTGGTAATAGATTACGAAAAGATTTCAAAATTTGTAAATCGTTGGGAAGTAATTAATAAACATGCGATAAAAATTGATTAAAATGATGAAACAACTAAAACAAACAAGCTCACTAGTTTCTCTTGATAGAATGCAAGACTTATCATATTCCTTATCATATTCCTAAAAACTAAAAACTTATCATATTCCTTTATTTATATGAAAAAGGACTAATTGAAGCCAGGTTCATTAGTTTAGTTTACCTTTAAAGCTCATTAAAATGAATGTGCTTGGATAAGTGAAAGTAATGAGAACAGAGTTTGCCTTCTGTTAATGTGTCCATGTTTTCAATCAACTAATTTCTCAACAACTATCTTAACAAAAATGATCGTTACTCCAAAACAACATCATAAAGCTTTGCAATAGATGATTTTGGATTGGTAATTTTGAATGAAGGTCTTCATTAAGCAAATTGCAATGCCTGTGATATCTACGATACAATACTGAGATCAACAATATTTAAAAAAAATAAAAAAAACAAATTTTGTTATGCCTGATAGAGCTAACATTAGATAACGCAAGGAAAATAGAATAGTATTCTATATTTTATAGTATTCTAGAATAGATGTTAAGATTATAGTAGACGAAGAAATGCACATATTTAACAAATGTGCTAAAGAAATAAAAAGTAAAATAAAACAAATCCATTAGATGTTGATAATGTTGATAACGAATCATCTTAATTCTAATTCCTAAGTAAATCTAAACCTATCTAAGATAAAAATCAATTCAGTACAATCCAACTCTTGATGCTTCATGTGGAAGAAACCATTTGGCTCAATCCACATGGTGACCAGTTCAGCGTCCGCTGAACGATGCATGAAGTTTGCATAAACATTTTCATACACGTCCTTCCTGTGGGAGTGGGTTTGGAAAGTTTTCGTCCGGTGCACGCCGCCCTTCGGTCTTGTGTTCCGGGAACGAAACACAGAATGCTGTTGAACGCCTTGGAGGATAGCTTCCTCTTCAGTTTCCCATCACTTTTATTGGCTCGTGTCTCATACTAAGCGGATCTGGCGTGCTGTTTTTGTTGTTGGTGGTGGCGCCTCATGCAGTGGGGAGTTTCGTTGCCGCTATGAGTACTGCCTCTACTAACAGTCATGTATTATTCATAGCCACCGAAAACTGAATGAAATGAACGGAATAATAATAATCATAAGCGAAGAGGAGGAGCTGAAAAAAGCACTTGGTAAACACATAAGCAAACACAAGCCGACGCTCGTCGCTTCTCGTAGACTTTTTGTTTGTTTTCCGCCTTAGCGTCGGTTTGCTCCTCCGTACGCTATGTACAAATGGCTGACTATGGAAAACCGAAGAAAACACTATTGATAAAA
>KZ067260.1:17829-37504 GCA_002091845.1 Anopheles cracens | reverse complement strand
ACCCGATGTGCCCGCGGTGGAATTTGCTGATTTGCTTTTTCTCTGCCTCACTTTTGTGGCAGGCACCTTGCCCGGGCAACGCTTTTTCGCTCCGCCTTCCACCGAGGACCGATATTTGGGTGAACCGTTCGAGTTTCCTTCGTCCGTTTTTTTTTTTTGTTGGCACTGTCTTGTTTGGTCTACCTTTAGGGTAGAACGATAAACGTTATCGTTCTCGCAGCGCAACACCGAGCGTAGGCGAAAGACCAATGCCTGGCGGCGATTGGAAAGGCCTGGAAAAGCTTTTCTGTTAGTGCTACTTAAGCGAAGCTTAGCGCGGTTCGCAGGGGGGCCGTGTGCACTCGCTTCAGCGGTAAGCTTCAGCTGAGCTGCGTTTTGCCGCGTCGCTCCTTTGGCGGCCTCGGTACAGCTCACGAAATAAACAATGCGCAAGCCGGAGCTGGGCGTTGAGCCTCCGCAGCGCAAGAAAGAATCGCCCCATGGATGCCCACTTCGAAATTGCAACGATGCAAACGGATTGTAGCTTGCAGGCAGTGGAAGGACTGTTGATTTTTGGACGTTCCGAAAGCGTCTCGCTTGTTACCGATTCTGATGAGCGGCGAGTTGGGACGGGACGTTTGCTCATGTTTGAATACGTTTTTAATCCTGAGTGAGGGTTTCAACGGTTTTTTCGAAACTGCTTAGTTGTATTCGTCTGTATTACCTAGGGTACTACAGAAGAAGTGGTTCGAGAAGCTAGAAATAGTAGTATTTTTTCAAACTTGAAACGTGTTCAACAAGTTGAACCATTCAAAATCAATTGTGTTTAGTGTAAAGACACCTCCTTTTTTGTTTGAATCAAAAACTACTTTTCTGAAAACTTAAAGCGAAACTAGAACGTAAAATAGTGTTCAAGATATCACCAAAAGACTTTCAATATTTCAACCTAAAAAATGAATATTAAAATTAAAACATCATCTAACATCCGTCATCTTATAACTTCAACTAGGAAACAAAACTAACAACCCTAAACGTAAATAATATGGTTACTTTTTTTGTTTAATATTTGTTTAGTTTTTTTTTTATTTCTATTTTAAAACTCTATTCCGAAACTCTAAAGCTTTTCTCTTAATAAGCGTTGACATCGTTTAGGTTTTTAAAAAATATAAATACGTTTCGACATTTTTTCGTCTGGATCTGGGTCGTCATTTTTTGTAAAAATTGATGAAGATTTGAATCAGAGAAGAATTGCTAAAATGGATTACAAAAAAGAAAAATTGTGAGCTTCTCACTAAAATGTAGCATAATCTGTCTTGTGTTATATGATCTCTAAAATTTAAGATGATAATTGAAGTTTAGTCTCCTAAAGTTTAACCGGAGAAGACTCATAATAAAGAAAAGATTTCAATTAGTAGGCGAGGTTCAAAGCATGTGTCAAATTAAAAAAATGAAATTGTTGATTCAAGCAGGAGAAACCACTATCTCAGTAAAACATTTGTGACATCTGCAGTTAAATCAACTGCATCAATAATATGTTGTGATTATTCATTACACACAAACCCCTAAGCGAATATTCACACGTCCATGAACCGCACGGTGTTGAGCGAATGTATTCAGATTGTGTGATATTATTTTACTAATTCAATGAATATCCCACATATGCCAGCACATTATTCTTCAAGCATTGGCTATTTGAACCCACACTTTTCAAACTAGCCGTATAATTCACTGCAGTCAATACAAATCACAGTGTCGATTTAAATCATCGCATCGTAGAAGCATGCACCGAAAATTGGCCCACCCCTGGAACGTAATTTCACAGAATCATCCCTGAAACACACCACCAACCCCCGTAACTGTGCTTTGAGAGACGAGACCACGACCCGGAACACTGTGAGGCACTTCCAAACCACAGCCGGTAATGAAAACAAATGGGATTTAATTTTAAATGAGAGAACAAAATAAATTACATCCTTTTTGCACCCACACACATAAAGCCGCACACATACACACCTGATACACGCACATCAAAAGCTTCCTCCTGCCCAAGGGTTGTCGTGCAAGTGGCAGTAAAGTGCCGTAAAAATCTGCATTCTATCTGCCACATTCGCACACACTCGCAACACCGGACCGGGTCCGGTGCGCGGGACTAAAGAATGCGCCTCGTAATGCATAAACACACACTCGCACGGTCACTCCAGAGGCCCCGGTGTTGCCCACTCTTTGCATCCATCATCCATCGTTCGTTTTCGGTAGGAGTTTGGGATTGAATTCCTTCCCGTGGTGGATGTTTTGGTTTCAGGCTTAAGTGAAACTCTCACCACTCGAAAAGTGCAACTCTAAAAGCACCGTCCAGTGCCGTACTTTCGCACCCTTCCCGAAGAGATGAGCCTAGAGAGGATGAAGCTTATTTTCGGTTGAGCTTGGGAGCAGGTCCGCAGCTAGAACGCCCACTACGTACCCGGGTATTTATGATTGTTGCCCCTTATCCAGCATAGACCAGATGACCCTACCCGGTGCTTGGGGTGCTTAGTCCAAGAGGAACTCGTATAGAGGGCGGGCGGCCACACTTGTCCGGGCTAGGTTCGGATGAAGCTGCTGCGGTGGTCCTCTTAGCAAGTGGCCCCTGCAGGTGTTGGTTTGAGCGAGCCACGCAGCTAACGGGTCAGTCGATCCTTACCAGTTCCGCATCATTCGGATTGTGCATCTGCTTTCACCCGCACAAATCTCGGCCTTAGCTCAACAGTATCAGGACGACGACACGGCGGGGAAATGAAAATTGTGTGAGCCACACTGTTTTACGACAACTCCGACCCGGGTTCGGCCATTTATCTTCTCTACACCTCTCTGTGTACAAACACTGCCCGGCTCAGGACCGGGGGTGTACGCTGAAGAGTGTGATAACCGGTACACTTCCCCCTCACTCTAGCGCGAATCCTTCCCAGAACGGCATAGTTTGAAACGAGCAGACCCATCTCCGCCTGAGCCGAACCGTTTTCAGCTGGAAAAGATTTTACGGAGCAATTTGCTCGAAAGGGTCCACCCATTTCCACCGGATACGAGCGTACGCAAAAAACACGAAGGATTTATTTATTGAATATAATGAAGCAAATATAAACTTCCGGCGTGTCGTTCAGCAACGGGCCCGAACCCGGCTGAAACCTACCTGGGAGCTACTGGTTTGTGAAAAACGGAAACGCTTCCGTCACGTGTCGGCCCGCCTGGCAAACCCGGGCACGCTGCTCTGCTTCATTTCCATATCCTGCAGGATCTGTTGCCGGCTGCCTATTTCCATGAGCATTCGTATGTATGTGTGTGTGTGTTTATGTGTGTCCGCCAATTGCCGTACACGACAACGAACGCCAAGACTCATCCTCGGAAATAGTTGTGCAGGTTCGCCTTGCCAGGAGCAGGTCGTTCATCTCAGGCGTTTCCTCGGCTGGTACTACGTTTGATTTCTTGCCTTTCGACTTGCAAAGGTCGAAGGAAAGAGATTTTATGCCACTTTGGAATCGGAGCTAAATTAAGGGAGTGCCAACAAGGAATGCTAACTATTGAGTCACGTATGCAAGTGTAGCAGTATAGCCATGTATTGGCTCATTTTGTATTAGCAGAATATATGGAACGAATAAAATGGAATTGGAAAAGAACCGTGAAGTTAGTAATGATTCAGTTCCAAATCAGTTTCTAAGATGGCTCCCATTTTCTAATATTTACAAAGTTTTCTACATCTGAGAAGTACATTAGCAAAATATTTAATTCCCAGTTTAAAGCTTTGTTTCTTAATCTTTCAGTCAGATTCAGGGAACATAACCTATTTGAAACAAGGTCGCATGCAATGTCTCCCATAGTTTATGGTACTTGTTGTGAAAGCAACACTCGGATATTAAAGATTGTTGGTTCGAAAACTACGGCCACAAAATTCGTCTTTATTCCTCGGGTGAGTTTTGGAAAAGAGCGGAAGGTGAGTCCTTTGCTCTTATTTATAAAGATGGTTTTACTTTCTTCAGTGTCGTCACGTTATCATAACCACACCGCTTTCCTCCAGTGTAACGCCTTTAGGTATTCTAGGCATTCTTATATTATATAAGTATTATAAGTACAAACTTTAAATAATGTTTGGTTCTTTGTAAATTTGATTTGTTTTAAAGGTTTGCATAAAGATACACATACATAGCCGAATGCAAACCATATATTGATCTATTGATATGAATCTAAATTCTTTCACATGTCTAAATGTATCTAAATCTGCTCACTTATTTGTAATGCAGCAAAGGGCAAAACATGTTTTTTTCCGAACACTCTTAGAGTCTCAAATTGGTGCATGAATGTGAAACAACGCACTTTTTCCACCCGCAGGACTGGAATGAGTTTCATCTGTGCATTTTGTCATTCGCGTAAGAGGCATATCTTCATCAGTGTGCTCCTCTGCATTGGTTAGCTGAGCAATTTCACGGGCTGTCCTGAAGCCCACGCTTTATTGCCAGTGGCATTGCTCTCCCAGCCAGCAGCCCGTCAAACCACCGACGCCCATTTTTCTTCCAATCGTCTTGCGGTGGTTGTGAGCGCGTCGACGGTTAACCCCCAATGCTTCCACTTATACCATATTTTCCATATTTTTGAGCAAAGTGTTTGGACACTTTGTGCAAATGCTTCCCTCGTTTTCCATGCCGACCAGGCTTGTCGGAAGGAAATTTCCGACATTCTTCCACAGCGCGTTCCATCCACCGCACGGACGCTCCAAGCAATCGTTAGGAGGGTACTCTGGGCGCATCGTTCTGGGCGACTAGAAAAATGATAACGGACCAGGCGGCTGCCGTCCGCCATACACGCTTGACTGACTGTAAGATGATAAGTAAAGACGCAAATGTACTGTAAAGATGAGTTTTCGCATTCAAGCAGAAAATTTGCGGCCACTCAGAGAGAAGCAAAGGGGCCTTTTTCTGAGAATGTTGATTTGTGATTGCGGTTGGAACGACTTCGCCGTAGTCGGTCAAACGGCGCTGACGGTAAGGAAGTTGTCCCGTGGAAGATTTGCCTTCAACGACGCCTTCTCCGTACTAGCCTACTGCAATTTCACGGGCTGTCCTGAAGCCCACGCTTTATTGCCAGTGGCATTGCTCTCCCAGCCAGCAGCCCGTCAAACCACCGACGCCCATTTTTCTTCCAATCGTCTTGCGGTGGTTGTGAGCGCGTCGACGGTTAACCCCCAATGCTTCCACTTATACCATATTTTCCATATTTTTGAGCAAAGTGTTTGGACACTTTGTGCAAATGCTTCCCTCGTTTTCCATGCCGACCAGGCTTGTCGGAAGGAAATTTCCGACATTCTTCCACAGCGCGTTCCATCCACCGCACGGACGCTCCAAGCAATCGTTAGGAGGGTACTCTGGGCGCATCGTTCTGGGCGACTAGAAAAATGATAACGGACCAGGCGGCTGCCGTCCGCCATACACGCTTGACTGACTGTAAGATGATAAGTAAAGACGCAAATGTACTGTAAAGATGAGTTTTCGCATTCAAGCAGAAAATTTGCGGCCACTCAGAGAGAAGCAAAGGGGCCTTTTTCTGAGAATGTTGATTTGTGATTGCGGTTGGAACGACTTCGCCGTAGTCGGTCAAACGGCGCTGACGGTAAGGAAGTTGTCCCGTAGAAGATTTGCCTTCGCCTACGCCTTCTCCGTACTAGCCTACTTCAGCATGCCGACAGGTGCGACGTTTGGGCAGGGGGAGGAGAGGAGGAGAAAAGTTTGCAGACGTTATTTGCAAAGGACTCGTGATTAGTGGCTTTCTTTTTGTGCGTCGAATGTTTGCACTGCATGGAGCTGGCATGACGAAAAGGCAAGGAAAATTGTTTAATTTTTCACAAAAAATGACATTCATACCGAAGTTGTCAGTACATGATGAATCGTTGGATCTGAAGCACTGTTGTGGAACTGGTGCTAAATCACGTCTAGATTATCCACCTTCGTATCCAGCATCCATATACCACCTTCGGCGCTTTCGACAAACAAATCGCAGTAATTAGGACTCGCAATTGGAAATTCATTGCGTACATTTGATAGGAATTGTTCAATTTTCATCTGATTGCCAAGGTTCGAGCGCATGAAAATGACCTTGCAGACTCTGCTGCGAGCCCCGCGCGGAACGCATGCATATTGCATTTCGCTTGACTGACTGTAAGATGATAAGTGAAGACGCAAATGTACTGTAAAGATGAGTTTTCGCATTCAAGCAGAAAATTTGCGGCCACTCAGAGAGAAGCAAAGGGGCCTTTTTCTGAGAATGTTGATTTGTGATTGCGGTTGGAACGACTTCGCCGTAGTCGGTCAAACGGCGCTGACGGTAAGGAAGTTGTCCCGTAGAAGATTTGCCTTCGCCTACGCCTTCTCCGTACTAGCCTACTTCAGCATGCCGACAGGTGCGACGTTTGGGCAGGGGGAGGAGAGGAGGAGAAAAGTTTGCAGACGTTATTTGCAAAGGACTCGTGATTAGTGGCTTTCTTTTTGTGCGTCGAATGTTTGCACTGCATGGAGCTGGCATGACGAAAAGGCAAGGAAAATTGTTTAATTTTTCACAAAAAATGACATTCATACCGAAGTTGTCAGTACATGATGAATCGTTGGATCTGAAGCACTGTTGTGGAACCGGTGCTAAATCACGTCTAGATTATCCACCTTCGTATCCAGCATCCATATACCACCTTCAGCGCTTTCGACAAACAAATCGCTGTAATTAGGACTCGCAATTGGAAATTCATTGCGTACATTTGATAGGAATTGTTCAATTTTCATCTGATTGCCAAGGTTCGAGCGCATGAAAATGACCTTGCAGACTCTGCTGCGAGCCCCGCGCGGAACGCATGCATATTGCATTTCATCAATGCGTACATCCTCTTCGCCCGCCGTGAGTCCACGGGCGGGTTGTGCGGGTCGATAAGGACCGGAATGAAAATTGAATTATATCTATGGATGCCGTAATCAGATTCCCGGGACAACGGCCCCGGGAGAGTGATTTACATTTGATGAAAGTTTGATAAGATTTGATTAGATGACATTTAGTTGTTTCGCTTTTGCACCCGGCATAAAGATGATGATGATTTTCGTCGCTTGGCCGCCCCCCTCCCCCCACGTGGCGTTAGTGTGTATGCGTGATCATGACCTTTCGCTAGCGCAGACACACCTTGGTGATTCACCTTCGATGAATATTTGATTTCCTAATCAGTATCCTTAGCACGTTTTTCACGCTCGCCTGCCAACGCCGGGGCTCGCCGGGGGTTTGATGCCTTTTTTGTTTAAGCGTTTCGGATCAGCCGACACCAGTGTGCCACGCTGGATGGGGTTTGGAACCAAAGGGACCCGAAAAAGGGCCGATGAGTGATCCGAAGAAATTGTTAAATAAATAGATCATTATCTGTTTTACCGGGAAAACGGATCCCATTTTCGGAGCGGATGTGAAAACGAGCAGTCATGGCAAAACATGGTAAAGGTAGGATCGCTTTCTTCTCGTAAAAGTGCGTTTAAAGTGCGTACAATCCAAGTGCAGGACATGCAAGTCACATTACGTTAATTACATACTCTTTTCGACTCATATATGTTAATTGCACGTTGTGCAGGAACAAACCAAACTGTGCTCTTCTCCTTTCTCCGTTAAACGAAATTTATGCTACACTTTTCTGCAACATGAAAGTGTCCGTGCCGCACCACGAAAAAGTACATTTATTCCGCCCTGCTGGACGGAAAATTGGTACGCAATATTTAATTGAGCAAAAATGAGTAATGGACTGTGTGGTTCATTTATTGTCAATTGAGATAAACCGGGTCGTGATGCGAGACCACCCAGTGGGTCGTGATTTCGTGAGTCAAACATGCCCCCACACAGAGGAATCCACTTTCATGGCCACACTTCTCAACTGACGCTTCCCATGTCCCAGCGGTTCCCATACAGCGTGTGGCATAGAACCCGTTCCGAGGCACGCGCGTGTGTGTGTGTGTGTGTGTGTGTCTGTTGGGTTGCATGCTTACGGGATTGTAATTTATTTCGAATGCAGTGCGTAATTCGGTCCGTTTGCTGGTTCAATCAAAAGTTCGTTCCGGTACACGCTCGCAGCGCGATACGGCCTGTCGCAGCAATGTAGCATGGCCGATAAACAAAGAGAAACAACGGCGTTACAAACGGTTTTGTTACGAACCAAATCAGCATTATAATTAATATTCAATTATTATGTTTTTATTATACGCTCGCGGGGATTTTCACGCTTTTCTCCCAACCGAATCAACGGTTCGATTTGTGGTTAACGGGAATGGGGATGTAAATGAGTACGTTTTCCTGATAACGCCCGAAATGAAGAAAAAAAGCTTGCGCCGCTATACTGCCTTACTTCATCACAATGTTGCGTTTACACATAACATCCCACCACTGATAGAGTCGTTTTCGCTTGATTGTTTGTTTTAATGCTTGTTGATAAACGAAAGCGCTGAATTCGAATGAAAGCGCGCGGAAAATACTCAACTTGAGATATATTGCGAGCATGAACTTCAATATTTAAAGGCACGTGCTGACTGCGTTAACAAAAACACATATATCATTACTTGATGAGCTTTCAAGTGGGCGTTAATATTGGGACAATTTCCCCACCGATCGACCGATCGATCGTTCGTGTGGCATGGGATTTTTGCTTGACTCAATCCTCGTTCGACATGAATGACGTTATGAAAAAAAAGAAAACATGCAATTAATGCTTTGTGCTTCATATTGATGCCACCGCGTTCCTGCGTGTGGGAGTGTTGCTCGAACATTCTTACTACAATGGCAGCGTGAACCCTGGTAATGAGCTGGCAGCCGGCGATTTGTCGGTGAAATATGTTGAACATGATTGCATGTAAAAAGCTGGACGAACAAAAAAAAACGTGAAAGAATTCATAATTACACGCAGGTAGTGCGAGCGGGTGCAAGTATGTGGATGCTTCATCATGCACAGGACACATCATACATTGACACCTGAGCACTTGCGTCACGTCCACGGTATTCCTTTTCATGGAGTGCAGTAAACTGACGTAAACGACACGCGTAAGGAATCGATTCTCCGTTACCCAACAGAAACGGCTCGTCTCCGGTATGTGGTTGTGGTATTTCAATTATGTCGCACGAGCCATCGGAATAGTTCGCTTTGGCTAGTGCTGCGAGCCCGGTTTATGGCTCTATCGGAAAACCGACCAACACACATTCCGCGTGAAGTGGACGGCCCTCCTGTTGGGTGTCGTAAAACTAAATGTAATGATTATGAGGCAGGAAAGTCAATCGACGATCGGTTTTTGTTGTTTTTTTTATCTAGATGGATGGAATTTTCTTCACCGTTGAGGTCGCGCGTATTGACCTTCCCACTGGCAATGCGGGCAGGACGAGCAGACGCGAAAGTGCGGACGCCGGTGGGAGAGAGTTTATGAATATGTGCCGCGTTTTCGGTTCGGCGTAGAAATTTGAGCTGATCCGAAAGGTGGTGGCACCTTTCGCTGTCAAGGGTGAGATTATTGGCACTTAAAGGACAACTAATGTCGTCAATATCGACGAGAATGGGTTTCGATGGAGTAGTTTCGTGTGAGGGGGCACGTCGCACGAACCAGCACCAGCACTCATTAGCCAACGGTCATTAGTCGGTTGAGGTCGGTAGGGCCCAATTTTCTCGATAGCTTTGCCTCCTATTCAATTAGTGGGCCATTCGGCATGATTTTTAATATAGTTATCATCTGGCACGTGAAATCGATTCGCAGCTGTTCTGTGCTGTGGTGTGGCTGTTGTTGTTGAACATGCGAAAAGACAAAAAATGGCTTAGCGGTTTTTATCGTTCATGTTTATGGGTACAACTTTTCGTTCCAACCAGCAGTAAAAAGGAGGTAGAATGAAAACAAGTGTAGCACATTACAAACACGCAGTGTGAAGTACGCCCGACGTATGGTTTCTCTGCAGCGAGTTTATGCCCAATGCTTGTTTTTGTCAATTCGGTAAATTCATATTTATTGCTAGTTATTGGTATTGATTCATCGTTTGCTCGTAATAGCCCAACACACACGCACACAACAGCTTGTCACCGGTGCGTGTCTGCTTGCAAGGAAGCAGTCTATCAATCGGCGACCACATGTCCTCGAACCGGCCAGCTGGCAGCTGGCTAGGTGGATTTATTTATTCCCATTCGCGCGTATTCAGAAATTGGGCCCGCACATCCCGCCATCCTGTACGTGTTTTTGTTTTCGATCGCAAACCGGGCTCGCGCACATAAATCACCTTCGCCGTGAAAGCTGCCTCGCGTTACGTTACCCGTACCCGTATTACATTTTCTAATGCTGCCGGAAGATTTATTTCCGCAGAAAAAGAACCCACGATGCGAGCCGGCAGCCGGTCCGGACTGGTCGCACACTGCAAAATGTGCAAATTCTTGACACAAAGCCATTTTGCTTACTGCACAACTCACCGAGCGGACACACACGAGTTCGAAAAATAAACTGTTTCCTTCTTATAAGGGAAAGGATTAAACCCGGGAGTATTTTTCTTCCCAACTTCCGGCTTCCTCTCCGGTACCGCACAGGTACCGGGATTTGGATGGGATTTTTGTTTCGTGACCCCCAGCGGGGCGTAGCGTGCGACTGGCTGTTTTTTGTTGCTCTCCATTGGGTCGCTCGTGAGTTTAGAAGAATGTTTTTCTAAATTCCGAAAACGCTTCGCTCGCTCGGGGGACACTTTCCCGATCGCGCGAGTTTTATTTCGCTTAGCCCACCTCGTCCGGGTGAGGTTGGCTTCCGGGTTTTGCGGTTGCCTTCCGGTCGCACATAAATCACTGGTACGAATACGGATGTGGAAGCTTTCGCACTAGCTCGAACGAACTAATGTGGGGCCACGGTTCGTGCTGCGGTCATACGTACGTACTCAGTCGCCCTGTCACTTTATTGAGCCACGGTGGCATGGGCATTTCTTCCCGATTAATGCCGCTGCCGTGGGCAATGTGGCCTATGTTTTTTTTCCTCTCCCAAAGCACCACACTTTAATCGGATTAGGGTCGGTTGTCTCATTGAGACGATTTTATGGCATTTTATGAATTTGCCAATTGAAAAGATGCGATCTAAAGTGGGCTGGAGTTACCGTCGGGAATCAATAAATTATAGCTGATTGCTGTTTATGTCACCGACAATTGTTTTAAAGCTTTGCCATCAAGCGAGGTGTGTCAATCAGATAGCGTAACATTTTTATTGAAACTCGCCATGCTCGTTGTCTATGTAATTGACGACAAGATTACGAATCTACGATAAACCAATCGTGCAATTATATCAAACAACTTTCTCCGACCTAACGACCGTTTAGGGCAATATAAGAATTGGAAAATGTTTTTTTTTTCCATTTCGGATTTGCTTGGGATCCCGTTAAAAACAAATAAACACACCTCAAAACACCGCTCGGGTTCAATGCGAGTTTTAAAACATTTTTCAAGTTTCATCACACTTCATGTTGTTAGACGCTGGTATAGATGAAGCTGACAATTGACGTCACTATTCACTCCAGTTCGCTGAAGCGAGCTTCAGTTGTACGGCAGCTTTTTACAGCAGCTTTGAAAATAGCACGGTACGATGTGCTCAGCCATTGTGTACGTACGAGATCAAAGTTTTCTCATTTCAGCGATGAGGAATTGGAATTTTCAACATTTTATTTCAACTACCTGCAGTTGGCAGGATGTGCATGCACTCGCACCGAGCGTATCGAGGAATTGCCGTGGCTTAGCGCATGTCTGGTATTCTTTCGAAAGCCAATCAAACAATTGCAATTGTACGGCAGGCTCCATGTAAGACGTGCACGTTTCTTTGTGTGAAACGTGAGTGACGGTAAAACCCGACGTAAAATTTCACTGGATGGTATAAAATGAAGGAAAAAACGTGTCGCATCAGTTTTGCCTCGGATTGGGATTTTACTATTCTCGGTGCTCGTGTTGGAAGGTATCCATATCAAACTCCGCTCATCATCCCATCAAAGAGCGATGGTATTGACAATGTCCTTCATCACGGTTTCTACGGAAACCCGTGGAGTGTATGTAAAATTGGTTGCATTCGGATCCGTATCCGTTTTGAGAAATATGTGAAGCATGAAAACACTACCAGAAGGACCTTGAAATCTCTTTTACTGGTGCTAATGCCATGATGGCCGTCTCTGCGTTGCTTGCACGTACGACACACATCTGACCGACCGAACAAACGAACGAACGAACGAACGGCAGAGTGGCGTGCTAATGTCCAATTGGACCACTTTGGTGACCCAAAAATGTGTCCTTCTTCCGGAAACCGGGAACTAACAGCAAAAACATCATTCAATGACCTATGCTGCGCCTGAAACGGCAGAGAAAGCGAAAGGACGAAAGGGCGATTTATCTTTGCCCGTGTCGGCTAAAGATACGCCGTTTGGATTGATAAACAGCGCTAGTTTTGGATCGTGTCCAAGGTTTGCCGTACTCCCCCTCCCAATTGTGTCTCATTGGATGTCCTTTTTTGTTTGGTTGCTGTGCAGCATTTGCCTACAGTTGAGTTCAGGATTCAGGGATTAGGAATCGAAGTGGACAACCATATTTCACTCGGCCTACTGGTGTACTGTTTTCCTGTCGTTGTGTTCGTGCTGCCTTTGATAAGGCGTGCCGAAGTAAACAAACAATCCGGCCATTTCGATGAAGGCAACGAGGACAACTCTTTTGCCTTGTTGGAACTTATGTTCGTTTGCTTTTACGGAACATTACGAAATATTTTTTTTTCAATACTTTAGTAACACGCAGCATAACAATCGGTTTGCGTGCCATACTACCCAGTGGTAACATTTTTTACATTCACAAACTGTTAACCCCACTTTTTCGTGAAATTTCATTCCCACAGTCGATTACAAATCAAACATTCAATTTATGTGATTAATTTCGAACAATCATAAAGAAGCATTGTTTAACAGCGGGCTCCAGTGCTTTTTTCCCTCATTCTGCAGACCTTGCCAGAATCGTGATGTGAAATGTTTAATAGCACAAAAATAAGTTTAAGCCCCGTTGCCGTATGGTGTGTCAACACAGGGTGAGCAGCTTATTTAAATGCTTCATCAAATGTTCGACTGTTTGATGAATTTACATTTACTCCCACCGCCGTCAGCAACGCGCAACGATTGTGCTGGGGAATTGTTTTCAAAAGCTCGCTGTTTGCTATCTTTCTCCCGCTATTGCTGCTGATGATGCCGGATGGTGGTAGTATTCATGTTTCACCACACAACTCCTCCCAAAGCGCCCAAGCGATGCCCACATCTGGATGAATTTCATCGAAAAATACGTTATCATTGAAAACCACCACGCGTTGCGTTCTGCTGCCAACTTATGTCTTGCCACAATGATAACGCCCCGGCTGTTCGCCCTTCATTTCGTCACTGGTGCTCGTCGCCCAATCTTGGGTGGTAAACCAAATTTTCTCCTATGGTTTCCCAAGACGGCAGCAGCGCCGGTGATGGCAGCAGTTACCTAACTTATTACCATAATTTAATTTAATTTATTTCACCTCCACCTTCCACCCGGCACTGTTTGGTGGTCTCCGCGACTCGAGCGCAATGGGAATATACGCAAATACTTGGCCAAAATCATCTTGGCCCAGGCATTACATGGCAACTCATCAGACGCGCTTGGAAAGGCAACTGATCCGTGACTCTTCGAGGGCGCTCCAAAGTGGCAAATAGACGTCGTTCATCAGCGTAGCTGCGAAAGGGGTAGTAGCTGACAAGGCAAACTTATCATTCTGTTTGTGGATCAGTCAATCGACGATAACAGTGGTTGTCGCGTTGGTTTTTTTCCCGAGGCGAGTGCGAGAAAACTCAATCGTCTATTTTTTCCTGATGTTGGTTTCAAGTATATCAATTCAATAGACATTCTTCATAAATGACAAATTTAAGAATGATGTCCGCTATTGACGCATTCAAATGCATCGTAAGTCAATGTCGAATCATTCAAACCAAATTTCATGAAAAATTCGTCAGAAAACCCCCAAAGTGTTTGTTTAAAATAGCTTCTTAAACAAAAATTGATAAAATACTCGTAGAAAAACTATCCGAATAAGTTAGATTTTACTTCAAAACTTATTTTGGAAAGCTCTCCTCGCTTTTTTCTTTATGTTTATACATTGCTTGGGTCATGTATGTCAGATCCTGTAAGACATACATAAACACTCAAACACTCAAATACGCAAATATAACTTAGCATACATTGCTCCACATTGTCCACATTCTAAATGGGTGTACAACTAACACAACAAATTGATTTTTTTTTGCTTACAGTAATACTTATAAAAGTAAAACCAGCAAAATTATTCATGTCAAGATATGTCCAGTATGTATGTAAAGTATTTGAATACGTTTTGAGTATGTTTGAATATGACACACCAATTTTTAACCGACAGTATGAGATGGAAACAGGCAAGTTGCCCCCGTTGGAACCCTGTGTACGTCGCTGATAAGAAAATCTCCAAAAAGACATCTTAAGCAGCACTACTGGCAACCTTGGGAATTGCGATGAACAGCAACTAGAACCGATGTTTATGTACCAAAGCCGGTGCTATTCACTGTCAAATAGCAGTAATTGAGTAGTACCCCCACCGTCGGTTCGGCGTCGGAAAACATTTCGGGGTTCGGTTACTGACGCATTTCAGCGTCCTCGCATCCTTCGATCCCCGCCAGATGACACCGGGCACGAATGACACTTGACACTTGTGGGTTAGGAGGCACTCCGCACCGATACGAGCTTTAAATTCTCGTTCTAGTTCTAGTTTCGTTGGTTTCACCGGTCTGCCACGGACCACTTCCAGGCGCATCGTTCTTATCGGGGCACCCCATTCTTTCGCTGGTGGTGGTTAGTTTCCAACAATTTCCACTTGTCACCGCAATTGATACTGCTGCCGGCATAAAGCACATGGAACACACAAACTCATTCCCGAATTTCGGTCGGTTGCCTTTGCTGCGAGAGAGCGTTGCTGCTGCCCGGGCGGCTGGCTGCGTGGATATCGGTTGAATCTTTCCGTTTCCCGGGACGGTAGCAGCGGGTTCCGACGTCGAGAGCACTCGCATAAATTGTGATTCCATTTCCCTGCCAGTGGCATGCTCATAAAATATGAGACATTGAAATTCGAACTGGAAAAACCTCACCCCACCGAATGCACCGCGCAGCGTTTTTGCCTTCGCTTGTCGCTTTCTGGAACGATTTTATTTTTCAAACAACTTTCCGCCTCCCTTGCACGAGGCAGCCGGTTTCTTCGCCGTCGCCTGCCCGAACCTTCGCTTCGTCAAGAAGCAAACGCAAAGCCTGCGGGTGTCTCATCTGCTCCCGAAGCGCACCGAGTTCATGAGGTTTTCTCGCCGGGAAAACACTTTCTCCCTTGGCGCATGGCAAACGCGCTCCCAAAACATGACGCTCCGAAGGCATAGATTTGTACCTTGCTTCTTCACGCTGCGGATGTCGTTCGTATGTTATTCCTTGAGTGTGCCATCATTTGCGTGCTGCTTGGCACAAGGGAGGGTGCGGTTGAAACGCCCGACGACTGTGTTTCGTTTCGGCATGGTGGCATTCGTAAACAAAAAAAAAGAACAAAAACGACACTAAACGGGATATTTTTGTCCCATAAATAAACTGCGGGGTTTGCAGTGTGGGTGTGTGGACGGAAGGTGGCGGTTTGCAAAATTTCTCCATTTGAGCTTCTGAAATTGGTCCAATGGAGTTTGAATCTGGAATGAACCTGCTCTAAATGTTGTTGTCTCTTCAACCTCGACCTCTTGTGCCGCTCATCTCTTCAGCCTGCTCGTTAGCGGGGTGCCCTGAAGGATGGAATGTGTGGAGTGCTTTAGCACACCGGTTTAGTTTGCCGTTTGCGGAGTGCTTTACGATTATTTGTAGCTGCTTAGACGCCAGTTTGTCATACTAACTAGCTGATAGTGGTTGGAGCAGGAGGTGGAGGAAGGAAAGCTAGGATTGCATTCTGCCTGAACAATACACGAAAAGTAGTTTCACTTGTTTATGCATATGTTTATTTATTTTGGACCGCAGCTAGTTGGTGCGCACTGCGCAGTAATGTGGTACATACGATAAACCAGCGCTAGATTTTTGTCCCTGGGGAGGGTGTGTAGTATGTTGCAATGTGATAAGATTATTATGGAAATACCTAGTAATTGAGACACAGTCAGTCGGTTTCATCCAAGAGCTGGCATTGGAAAACAAAACGAATGATAATTTGGTTCTTGGCAACATACAAGTTCGAATATGAATTTTCTCTCCATTTGTAAAAAAAAGATAAATGTTTTATGCTGCTGTTACTAATTATGTTTCATATAACGTTTTTCATCTCATCAGTTTCAGAACGTTACCTCTAAAACTGAAACTGTGCGTTGAACAATATTCATTATTTCCACTCAATGTCACTAAATTAAGCCTTAAATTAATCCTGAACTAGAACAGTGACAAATAATCTTAAACTTGAACTCATGTATCTCGTTTGAAAACATTTTCATGGGATTTGGTTTACATCGGAAGAAACAAATCTACGAGCTATTATTTCAAATCAACGTTAAAACATTAGCCCACACCCTCTAATTAAAAGCTCCTCATTAACGCGTTCGAAGTGTGTATACATACAAAAAATAATATTCATCTAGAATCAACCACCTTGCGCATTCAGTGTTCAGGCCGGGGCGGAACGATGGTTGGAATTATTATGAGTTCATTATGCCGTCCAGCAATGTCTTGGGGGAAGGTTTCCGTCCTGTATCGCCCAGCATAGGTAATGTTCCATTGACCACCACAGGCTGCCGGCGGATTGTCAACGTCCACAAAACGTAATAATGGATTGAGCACGGTAATTTGCTTTCCCCAGGTTGAGTCGACGCAGTGAGTACGCCGTGCGACGGGCACCAATACGAGCGGAATCCCAGCCGGCTGGCCTGGCTGCGGCAGTGTCTGTTTATCGAGCTTGGCTCGGCCCACTCGGCCTGGCCCCGTTGAACTGGCCGGTCCCGGGAGAGCTGCCGGTGGGTTTTGCTTGCTGGAAAAATGTTTCGCTTTCATTAAATTCTAATTTATTATTCATTCAATGTTTCAATCAATACCGCTCGTAGGACTCGTACAGGATGGTTCGTGCTGTTACCTAGCGTTGCCCAGCTGGGACGTAGAGAGGTTGGCAAAGGGCAATCGTCCGTTTGGGGCTGTCCGAGCAACGCGATAAACGCACTTTCTATTTATGATTGCTTCTGTGCACGCCGAACGTCAAATCATTCGCACGGAACGGCCGATGGAAATGGAACGAATGATAACGAAATCAACCGGAGCCTGTCGCCTTTCCTTGCTGGTAGACGACGGTGGATCGTTTTTCGGTGGTCTGGTTTTGATACCACCTCCTTCGCCACCGCCCCGTGCATTTCACAGAAATGGTTGTTTTTGTCCAATTTTGCTTGCGCTGACGAAATTTGGAAGATTTTTTTCTTCACAGCTCGGCCAATTTTACGCTGACCAATTTTTCGTGGAAGCTTCGCCGCGGAAGATCAAACTCAACACGGAAAAAGGACCAGACCGTAGGAACGGGACGGTGTGCATGGGAGCAATCTTCTTTCCCATTTCTTTGCATTTGTCCTTTTTCCGGGGCAGCAATTCAATTTCTAATTTACCGACGTTGCCATTGAACGATACCACTTGGAAAAGCGGTGTGGCAGCGTTGCTTATGCCATCCAATCAATCGTGCTTTAGCGTGGTAATTGTTTTCTTTGTGAAAATAAGAAACCTTTTCCAGTGTTACATCACCGCTGGGCGGAGCTGTATTTGTTGTTTTGCTCCAAAATCTTGGAATATATTGCTTATAATGTATTCTAATTACATATTTTACATCGATATGTTGACAGGTCGATAATTGGGTATAGAAAAAATAGAAAATATGTTTGGGATGGGATGTATGGGATGAAAGATACAAGTATGTAGAGTCAAAATCATATTTTAACATTGATTAAATTACTGTTAATCAATTGGACATTTGGTAGCCTTTTTCATTTGTTCCCTACTTCCCTACTCGGTCTCGTTCCTTTAGACAGTTTCAATAGTATTCTGCGTTGTTCATCTCATTTCGGATAACTATACAAGTCAAATATTATTATATAATAAATCACCTCGAATTCGCTGCCTGATTTAGTTTGAAATGCAATTAGGTTTGGTCTTTAAGTTAAAAAATAATAATTCCATAATTATTTGATCAGTTCAAATAGTCCAATCATGAAAAACAAGAAAAGCACGAAAAGAAGTTTAAATCGCGAACATAGAACGAGTTCTAAAACGCAGCACCTTCGTTCAGAGTAACATGTCGCTAGAATGCTTCCGCCGATGAAGAACCTAGCGTCAGAGGAAAATCTAGTTTGTAGTCAAATTTACAGCCTAATCGCGTTAAGTACTTGCCTTGCACCGGCGATGAAGTGGCGAAATTTTCTTCCTCTCTTATGCGCCGTGCCGTGCGCGTGTAACTTAGTTAAGAAATCTCATTAGCACGGTGCTTATAGCGCTTACGCTGGAAGATGTTTCCAATCTGCGCCTTCCCCGATGACGATGCAGAGCAACGGCAGCAGCAACTAGTTGCAGATATTGAATACGCTCAAGTACACTGTAAACATGCACCGAAAGTGGTTTTGCCGGGCGAAAGTTTCACGACCTCGCGACTTGAGCGCACCATGTCATTCCTAGGCTGCAGTTTCTGCACCGTGACCGAGCCTCGAATGAAAAGTAAAACAAGCTAAGCGATTTGGAGCGAGTAATTCGTTTACCGGAGAGAAAATAGATTTTTTACTTCTTGCCTCCAAGGAGCGATTAAAGTTTGCTCGTAAGTTATGCGACAGGTTGGCAGGAGATGCTGCGAAATGGATAGCATGTTCAGTATGATGTGATACATTTTCCACTTGATTCATTAGCATGTATCTTAGCTTAAAAATGCGAATCATGGAAAAGGTAGATCGTGGTTATGACTTACATCCTTCATCAAACGCTTACATTATTCATTTTGTAAGTCATAACCTAACCGACAATAGCAAAATTTTTGGTTTCAACAGCATGTGTAACCCTAAACTCAAACCATAATTTGACTTCATTGGCAACACATGTTTTGCTTGTCGGGAAAACTGGCAAAGATTGATTCATTCCCAAACGTCAATATAACCTGGAATGTATCGCTGTTAGTTTTCGAATTCTAGAACTCGATAATTAAGCAGTTGGTTTCGATTAAGTACTAATCACCGTGCTGAAGGTATATTATAAGAATTTGAACAAATAAATAGAACGTTTGCGATATACACAGAGGAAGTGTATATCAAACGTCAAATATATTACCATCTCCTCCGATAAGTACGTCGTCGTCGTCATAAAAACAAAGAAAGAATTGTAATCATTTATTTGTTATACATATTAAATTATAAAAATCATAACATTGCAGATAAGCATTACGAACGATAACAATAGGTTCTTAAATGATTAAATGGTTGTATGTAAATGTAATTATAACGCTAATTTCAAATGTCTTTGACGATGATCCGTTTACCTGCGGAACAATGTGCCTAATGTTGTTTTCCCAGCGCAATACGACACGATACAGGCTCATTTGGTGTTATTGAGTGCAATCGTTGAGCCATTCGTGCG
>KZ067259.1:49524-70949 GCA_002091845.1 Anopheles cracens | reverse complement strand
ATCCACACCAGTTATGAACAGCCTGAAATATTTCTATTTCAGATGCACAAAAGCCCTCCCGATCTAGAACACTGATCAGTGCCTGATATGAAATATTGCGAAACGTCTCATGTTTTAACACTTGGGTCGCATTCACGTCCATGAACGAATGGCATTGGGAAATTAAACCACTAAGGGCATACATCTGTGCCGAATTCAGTATAGTGCAGACATTGCTCAGGGAGATCACTTTGCCCAAATATTCCGAAATGGCGATTTTCAAGAAGCTTAGGTTGAACTCCTCGGTCAAACCGAGTGTGTCCAGAATGTCCTCTAACTTGATGTGGTTCAGAGACAGTTTGCCGGAGTACATGTACTTCAGAAGATATTTGAACGGCTTCAGTCGCACACTCAACTTAACCTCCTTCTGATTAGATTCATTCAATCCGCTGTATAGTAACGCTCGGAAGTAATCACTACGTGCAGGATCCTAAACAGTATCGTGTACGTTATTCAATGGGTGCTCCACACTAAAAATACTATTGCAAAGAAACTGTGTGATGATGACGGCAGAAAATGAGATGCAAATAAGCGAAATGATATTTACTTTACGGGTCTTACTTTTTGAAAAACAAACCTGCTAGCGACAGTCGCCAAGAATAAACTGAATCAGTTTTTGAGACTGCTTTTAGCTTGGAAGACTTTCGATACATTCGACACTATTTGAAGTACGCGAGACCCTTGAGATACGATCCACTCGAATTCCGTGTTATCTCGGTTTTACAAATAGATTGTATCGGACAGCAAGGTTATCAATTTGCAGAGCCCTCTTCCGAGAAAAGCCTCAATCGTCCGATTGACAATCAAGCATTGCAATTGGGAAGCGTTCAATGGTGACATTGTTTGTATGGCCTAAACTAATGTTCTCGAAGACGTATTAAAAATTTCTTCTTCAAATTTCTGTAACTGGAAAGCAACGATATACAGAAGACTTCAATAATATACAAACGGAAACAAACACAAGATATGGGGTAGGTTCACAAACCCCACAATGGTGATAAGCACTTATGGTAACACACTTAGGACTAGTCCCTTATTTTTGAAATCGGTTAAATCGGACACACACGGCATGGAATTTTCTGTCAAAAACTTCGATGGAATCATTTTTGACAGAAAATATCATCGACTAAATACCCTGTGTAATAAGCGCTGAAGCGCAATTCGCTCACTGCGGAGCTACCTGATATTTAAAATAGAGCGCACTGAGCGCGCTCATTTAGGTGAGCGGAGCAATTGAGGTACCTCTTTCGCTCACGACCCAACACTACTTAGGACCATGCCGAGGATTGATCCTACGCTTACCTAAATCAGAATCAGCGAGTCAGATCACGCATTGAGGAAAGATGCGGATAGGTAGTTAATACATCTGTGGTTCGAAACAAGTCGCAGCTACAAATATCAACGTTTTCTGCCGCATTCGTTGCATATGTTGCAAAAAGATTATGTTTCCGTGCGTTAAGTCTCCAATTTAGTTTATTGAATTCCTTAAATATAATCTGCAGTGAAAAAAGTTCTACAAACGTATATTTTACTGAACATTGTCAAGTTATAAAATTGCGAAATTTACCAACCTTGCAATCAAAGCAAAAAAAATCAATTATTAAGAAAACATGATTTACATAATTTGTTATTAGACACTCATTGATTAGTAAATGATTTGCCAATTTAGATTGGCAAATCTCCTTCATTTCAAGATAATTGCGTATAAATGTAAGCTTATCTGATAAAAAAAAAAACTACACCGCATTTTTTCATGTGCAACGCATTAAAACTGCATAAACGCAGGCATCCAATAAAATGGTTGGAATCTCAGTAGACGGGGCTTAAGAGAACGGTGAAATTGCAGTGTTACGAGCTCAACAAATTACCAGCATCGGGGACTAGTGAAGCCTGCCGGCACGTTCTTACAACGATGGCGTGTTCATCAGCATTCACAGCAGTTGACAACTGTTCATCCCAACCACGAGGGTACGCAAAAGTTCTGCAAAAAACGACGTTATACCGCTTCATCTCATAAGGCCTGAGGAACTGGTCATTACTTACGTTTTCAAACCTTTTCAACTTGAACACAAAACCAGCACTGCATGGTCAAAAGGCGTATGATAAGAAAAAGGTCTTCGGAATGTGTTTTATAGGCGGAAATTACGCTTTTCACAGAATACGCTAATTCTCTCGGTCTAAACACAGGAGTCTGCTGCAGTGCATTGTTCTTCAAATTCGATTTCATCAATTTATTTTGAACAGTGATTTTATACTATAATAGTTGTTAACAAATTCAATGTATGGAATTATATTGTGTGAAGATTGTTTAATGGTCGATCGAATAATTTACGTTATTTTTTTGTAAACATTGCCTCGGTCAGTCGCAAATACAAATTTGTTCCACTCGTGATACGAATATAGCGAATAGCCTGTGGCGGAATATTCTTCGTTGCTCTACCGGAATTATGTACAAAATCCTTTTGTTCAAATACAACAACACGCAACCATGTTTCTCCGTCGAACGACACTTCTATGTTATGCTCGGTCAAACTATTGTGCCAATAAGTGTTTTCTACTGCGATCATATTAATGACGTAAACTTTATCCAACATAACCTCGCCATACCAATGGCCAGTATGCAACGTTGCCGTACGCCACATTTCGGGCTTGATCACATTCTGCTCGGGTGCTGTAGAAAAATGCATATGTGAGTAAACCACATTAGAAATCACTAACAAAGCTTACGCTCTAGTAACTTACCTATTACACCACGAAACGCCTTACCTGAACCAGAATCAGCGAGCCAGATCAAGCATTGAGGAAAGATGCGGATAGGTAGTTAATACATCTGTGGTTCGAAACAAGTCGCAGCTACAAATATCAACGTTTTCTGCCGCATTCGTTGCATATGTTGCAAAAAGATTATGTTTCCGTGCGTTAAGTCTCCAATTTAGTTTATTGAATTCCTTAAATATAATCTGCAGTGAAAAAAGTTCTACAAACGTATATTTTACTGAACATTGTCAAGTTATAAAATTGCGAAATTTACCAACCTTGCAATCAAAGCAAAAAAAATCAATTATTAAGAAAACATGATTTACATAATTTGTTATTAGACACTCATTGATTAGTAAATGATTTGCCAATTTAGATTGGCAAATCCCCTTCATTTCCAGATAATTGCGTATAAATGTAAGCTTATCTGATAAAAAAAACTACACTGCATTTTTTCATGTGCAACGCATTAAAACTGCATAAACGCAGGCATCCAATTATTGGGAAATTAAACCACTAAGGGCATACATCTGTGCCGAATTCAGTATAGTGCAGACATTGCTCAGGGAGATCACTTTGCCCAAATATTCCGAAATGGCGATTTTCAAGAAGCTTAGGTTGAACTCCTCGGTCAAACCGAGTGTGTCCAGAATGTCCTCTAACTTGATGTGGTTCAGAGACAGTTTGCCGGAGTACATGTACTTCAGAAGATATTTGAACGGCTTCAGTCGCACACTCAACTTAACCTCCTTCTGATTAGATTCATTCAATCCGCTGTATAGTAACGCTCGGAAGTAATCACTACGTGCAGGATCCTAAACAGTATCGTGTACGTTATTCAATGGGTGCTCCACACTAAAAATACTATTGCAAAGAAACTGTGTGATGATGACGGCAGAAAATGAGATGCAAATAAGCGAAATGATATTTACTTTACGGGTCTTACTTTTTGAAAAACAAACCTGCTAGCGACAGTCGCCAAGAATAAACTGAATCAGTTTTTGAGACTGCTTTTAGCTTGGAAGACTTTCGATACATTCGACACTATTTGAAGTACGCGAGACCCTTGAGATACGATCCACTCGAATTCCGTGTTATCTCGGTTTTACAAATAGATTGTATCGGACAGCAAGGTTATCAATTTGCAGAGCCCTCTTCCGAGAAAAGCCTCAATCGTCCGATTGACAATCAAGCATTGCAATTGGGAAGCGTTCAATGGTGACATTGTTTGTATGGCCTAAACTAATGTTCTCGAAGACGTATTAAAAATTTCTTCTTCAAATTTCTGACTAAGTATATTCAAATTTGTTCTACTCGTGATACGAATATAGCGAACAGCCTGTGGTGGAATATTCTTCGTTGCTCTACCGGAATTATGTAAAAAATCCTTTTCTTCAAATACACCAACACGCAACCATGTTTCTCTGGAGAAAGACACATCTATACTATGCTCGGTACTACTGTACCAATGAGTGCGTTCTACTGCGATCATATTAATGACGTAAACTTTATCCAACACAGCCTCGCCACTACAATGGTCAGCATGCACCGTTACCGAACTCCACATTCCGGGCTTGAGCACATTCTGCTCGGGTGCTGTAGAAAAATGCATTTGTGAGTAAACCACATTAGAAATCACTAACAAAGCTTACGCTCTAGTAACTTACCTATTACACCACGAAACGGAAGATGGTCAGTGCTGTCTTTCTGGGTAATGATGTCTAGCAGCTCGGAAGGTTTCAACACATTGGTACCCCGCACCACGGTTAAAAGCTCCTTTTGAGACATCGCCGTAAATCGTACTTTTGCATACAGATTTTTAATGTTATCTGCGTTTTCTTCATTGAATCCACACCAGTTATGAACAGCCTGAAATATTTCTATTTCAGATGCACAAAAGCCCTCCCGATCTAGAACACTGATCAGTGACTGATATGAAATATTGCGGAACGTCTCATGTTGTAACACTTGGGTCGCATTCACGTCCATGAACGAATGGCATTGGGAAATTAAACCACTAAGGGCATACATCTGTGCCGAATTCAGTATAGTGCAGACATTGCTCAGGGAGATCACTTTGCCCAAATATTCCGAAATGGCGATTTTCAAGAAGCTTAGGTTGAACTCCTCGGTCAAACCGAGTGTGTGTATTCAAGTGATTGTAAATGCAAACTCTAACAAATATAGCCATGTTTATTCAACAACTAGCATGTTGAAGCGTATTATGGCAAAAATTAGTTAAATACGACGGGATGGAAAACGTGTCCATTTCGTCCAGTGAACTGGTCCGAAAAGCACTAGAGTTGGGCGTACTAAGTATATTCAAATTTGTTCTACTCGTGATACGAATATAGCGAACAGCCTGTGGTGGAATATTCTTCGTTGCTCTACCGGAATTATGTAAAAAATCCTTTTCTTCAAATACACCAACACGCAACCATGTTTCTCTGGAGAAAGACACATCTATACTATGCTCGGTACTACTGTACCAATGAGTGCGTTCTACTGCGATCATATTAATGACGTAAACTTTATCCAACATAACCTCGCCATAGCAATGACCAGCATGCAACGTTGCCGTACGCCACATTTCGGGCTTGATCACATTCTGCTCGGGTGCTGTAGAAAAATGCATATGTGAGTAAACCACATTAGAAATCACTAACAAAGCTTACGCTCTAGTAACTTACCTATTACACCACGAAACGGAAGATGGTCAGTGCTGTCTTTCTGGGTAGTCTAGCATTTTTTTTGTAAAAAAAAATGTTATCAGGGAAACCCGGGATTCTACCGTACTAAAAGTGTACGATACTAGACGATTGCACACATTTGATCGACGATACTTTTGATGTAATGCTTACATCTCACTAACACTATCTCCGGCTAGAAACGCAGGCTATTGACCAGAATAAGTACGGTGCAAATGTTTTTTTTTGCATGCCAATACTATTTCATCCATGAGTCCTAAAATTATACATTATACACGCCATGGTATTGAACTACGCGCAGGTATCTGCCGACATAATTACAATGCTATTACTACCTCAATATTAATAACCACATTAGGGATGTGAAATTTCACTAAACTTACTAACTTTGCAATACGTTCGAGTACGTAGCTGATAACGAATTTCAATAGTATGTGATGCAGAGTCTTCTTTTTTTGAAGGGGCCGTACTGAAAACCGTGAGCACTATGCTGATACCAATCGTATACGGCGCGGAAGATGTCGACTTCCTGTGCGGCTATAGAGTCGCGATCTAACAGTAAACTCAGAGTAATAAACGAGAGCCTGCGGAACGATTTGTCTCTCAAAACGTCGGTTGCGTTATGATCGATGAATAGTTCGCACGCAGTGCATAGTTCGTCCATTTCAAATAATCTTGCCATTTCTAGAGTGGCACACACATTGCCCAAGCGAATCGTTTCGGACAGGTGGCCCGAAATGGCCGCTATTAAATCCTTAAACCCGTACATGGTCGCCAGATCCAGTATGCCTTGGAAATCGTCTTCCCCCATCTGCTTTAACGACATGTTGCCAGAGTAAATGTACTTAAGCAAATATTTAAAAGGCTTCACCGGTGCTTCTATCTTTATCTCATTATCCTTCGACGTTTTTAGCTCGTTGTTAATCAGAACGCTAAAGGATTCGCTTCTGGCAGCCAAAATGGCACGATGTGCTGGAATTCGATCACCGTTCACGATGAATGTAACGTCCGCGTTCAGAGGTGACATGCACAATGTGGACAAGGATAGTGAAAGCAGCTCCATATGTTTTACTTCATCGGTGCACCGTTTGTTTTTGGCATCTTTTCCTAGATAGCTCATGTTGCTGTATGCTTAATCTGAAAAAAAGTAAAACTTATATATTAAAAATTATTTATAAAAATCCCATTTGCTAAATACAATGCTGACTAAGACATCTAGTCGACACGTCAGCAGGAGGCTATTATTGGCCTTTTAAAACGAACTATGAAGGGGCCGTACTGAAAACCGTGAGCACTATGCTGATACCAATCGTATACGGCGCGGAAGATGTCGACTTCCTGTGCGGCTATAGAGTCGCGATCTAACAGTAAACTCAGAGTAATAAACGAGAGCCTGCGGAACGATTTGTCTCTCAAAACGTCGGTTGCGTTATGATCGATGAATAGTTCGCACGCAGTGCATAGTTCGTCCATTTCAAATAATCTTGCCTAGAAACATCCTGTGCGCCGGAATACGTTCATTCTCCACGACGAATAGGACGTCCGCGTAGTCTCCGTTCATGTACATCTTCGCCATTTGTGCCGCAAGCACATCAGTGTGGAATATTTCGCCAGTGCTCTGGTTTTGCATCCTTATGCTGTTTGTGGTTTTGTTCACTACTTTCGCGATCAATTTATCCAAGAACCTGAAAAGAGCAAAGTAAAAAAACGTTTTTGTTTTCAAATTTCACTTTTGGCATAGTGTGGTTAATAAATATATTTTCTTCTTCTTTCATCAATGTTACAACCTCAACATCAAAGAGGTCTAGGTCCGCTATTCTTATTGCTATGTTGTTGTATTAACTTCATGAAAAACAGAATCCGAAAACGATTGTAAAATAGAATGTACGTTGTGTTGAAATGAAACCTGTTGTATTTCCTTACTTCTCTACTTCATTATCCGCTTATTGGAACTTCACAATCTTTACATGGGTTACGCGTTCCCAATCACACTACCGCGGTCTCCGCCAACTGGGCGAGCTCGCTATCCGTGCCCTAGTGAGACAGGTCATCAACTTTGAACGCGCGCACGATGTGCCCAGATAGATATTACGCAAGCCTCAATCGATGACGGCCATCTGTCATCCGTGAGTGATAACTCTGCGACTTATCTATAGGGCCCAGATAGACCCACTTTTTAGAACACTTTTTTTATACTATTGATACTTATATTTACGTGTGAAACCCTGTAAAAGGCTTATCGAAAGACAACAGCCACTACGAAAACGAATTAAACATGTGAATAAAATTGCGATTTATGTTTGCATTCTCAACATTATATTTCCAGAACATAATTTCGGTCTACAAAAATGAGTTCCTTCCTCGGTTCGTGCGGGCTGTATGATTTCTTGCAACCCCATCCTGGAAGAGTTATCAACGCGCTCCCAAGTTTTATGGCCGACCGATGCAGTAGTGGCGCAAGTAACAGTTGTGCAAAGGATGAAGCACTTTGATGCTGCAAACGTTGATCGCAAACCGATCGCGTTTTGCCTTTTCAAGCTATTTTTGGGTACTGAAAAGACAAAAAGAAACGGAAGAAAACAGTGTGAGCTGAAATTTTACGCAATTTCCACACCACCGACGTACTTTGTTCGGCACGATGCAGAAGCGTTCTTTTTCTCCGCCATCACATCACGCAGACGACCCTTATCCAGCACCTTGGTGGGTTGTACCACTCTCTGCAGTTCATCGCGCGACATCAGCGTGAAGCGAACCTTCTCGAAAATGAAGGGGCCGTACTGAAAACCGTGAGCACTATGCTGATACCAATCGTATACGGCGCGGAAGATGTCGACTTCCTGTGCGGCTTGGTTCAGAGACAGTTTGCCGGAGTACATGTACTTCAGCAGATATTTGAACGGCTTCAGTCGCACACTCAACTTAACCTCCTTCTGATTAGATTCCTTCAATCCGCCGTATAGTAACGCACGGAAGTAATCACTCCGTGCAGCCCGTTTTCAAACCTTTTCAACTTGAACACAAAACCAGCACTGCATGGTCAAAAGGCGTATGATAAGAAAAAGGTCTTCGGAATGTGTTTTATAGGCGGAAATTACGCTTTTCACAGAATACGCTAATTCTCTCGGTCTAAACAATTATTTTTTTAACAGTGATTTTATACCATAATGGTTGTTAACAAATGCAATGTATGGAATTATATCATGGGACGATTGTTTAATAGTCGATCGAATAATTTACGTTATTTTATTTTTTTTGTAAACATTGCCTCGATCAGTCGCATATTCAAATTTCTTCTACTCGTGATACGAATATACCGAATAGCCTGTGGCGGAATATGCTTCGTTGCTCTACCGGAATTATGTAAAAAATCCTTTTCTTCAAATACACCAACACGCAACCATGTTTCCCTGGAGAAAGACACATCTATGTTATGCTCGGTACTACTGTACCAATGAGTGCGTTCTACTGCGATCATATTAATAACGTAAACTTTATCCAACATAACCTCGCCATACCAATGGTCAGCATGAAACGTTGCCGTTTCGGGTTTGATCACATTCTGCTCGGGTGCTGTAGAAAAATGCATTTGTGAGTAAACCACATTAGAAATCACTAACAAAGCCTATGTTCTAGTTACTTACCTACTACACCACGATACGGAAGATGGTCAGTGCTGTCTTTCTGGGTAATGATGTCTAGCAGCTCGGAAGGTTTCAACACATTGGTACCCCGCACCACGGTTAAAAGCTCCTTTTGAGACATCGCCGTAAATCGTACTTTTGCATACAGATTTTTAATATTATCTGCATTCTCTTTATTCAATCCACACCAGTTATGAACAGCCTGGAATATTTCTATTTCATATGCACTGAAGCTCTTAATTTATTGAATTCCTTAATTATAATCTGCCTTGAAATAATTTCTGGAAACGTATATTTTATTGAACATCGTCAAGTTATTGCGAAATTAACCAACCTTACACACGAAGCAGAAAAAACATTAAATAATAAAACAAGATTTACAAAATTTGTGATTAGACACTCATTGATTAGTAATTGATTTGTCAATTTAGATTGGCAAATCTCGTTCACTTCAGGATAATTGCGTATAAATGTAAGCTTATCTGATAAAAAAACTACACTGCATTTTTTCATGTGCAACGCATTAAAACTGCATAAACGCAGGCATCCAATTAAATGGTTGCAATCTCGGTAGACGGGGCTTAAGAGAACGGTTAAATTGCAGTGTTACATGCTCAACAAATTTACAGCACCGGGCACTAGTTAAGCCTGCCGGCACATTCTTACAACGATGGCGTGTTCATCAGCATTCACAGCAGTTGACAACTGTTCATCCCAACCACGAGGGTACGCAAAAGTTCTACGACGAATAGGACGTCCGCGTAGTCTCCGTTCATGTACATCTTCACCATTTGTGCCGCAAGCTCATCAGTGTGGACTATTTCGTCTTTGCTTGGGTTTTGCATCCTTATGTTGTTTGTGTTTTTGTTAATCACTCTCGAGGGCAATTCCTCCAGGAACCTGAAAAAAGCATAGAAAACGGTTTTGTTGTACTATGCAGAAGCTACACACAGGATCCTAAACAGTATCGTGTACGTTATTCAATGGGTTCTCCACACTAAAAACACTATTGCAAAGAAACTGTGTGATTATGACGGCAGAAAATGAGATTCAAGTAAGCGAAATGATATTTATTTTACGGGTTTACTTTTTGAAAAAAACTGCTAGCGACAATCGCCAAGAATAAACTGAATCAGTTTTTGAGACTGCTTTTAGCTTGGAAGACTTTCGATACATTCGACGCTATTTGAAGAGCGCGAGACCCTTGAGATACGATCCACTCGAGTTCCGTGCTATCTCGGTTTTGTAAATAGATAGTATCGAAAAGTTAGGTTATCAATTTGTAGAGCCCTCTTCCGAGATAAGCCCCAATCGTCCGATTCACAATCATGCATTGCAATTGGGAAGCGTTAAATGGTGACATTGTTTGTGTGGCCTAAACTAATGTTCTCGAAGACGTATTAAAAATTTCTTCTTCAAATTTCTGCAACTGGAAAGCAACGATATACAGAAGACTTCAATAATATACAACCGGAAACAAACACAAGAAATGGGGTAAGTTCACAAACCCCACAATGGTGTTAAGCACTTACGGTAACACACTTAGGACCACGCGGAAGGTTGATCCTACCCGTTCCTGTATCTGAATCAGCGAGTCAAATCACGATCATTGAGGAAAGATGCGGATAGGTAGTTAACACATTTGTGGTTCGAAACAAGTCGCAACTACAAATCTCAACGCTTTCTGCCGCATTCGTTGCATATGTTGCAAAAAATTAGGTTTCAGTGAGCTAGTCTCCAATTTAATTTATTGAATTCCTTAATTATAATCTGCCTTGAAATAATTTCTGGAAACGTATATTTTATTGAACATCGTCAAGTTATTGCGAAATTAACCAACCTTACACACGAAGCAGAAAAAACATTAAATAATAAAACAAGATTTACAAAATTTGTGATTAGACACTCATTGATTAGTAATTGATTTGTCAATTTAGATTGGCAAATCTCGTTCACTTCAGGATAATTGCGTATAAATGTAAGCTTATCTGATAAAAAAACTACACTGCATTTTTTCATGTGCAACGCATTAAAACTGCATAAACGCAGGCATCCAATTAAATGGTTGCAATCTTCAGCAGATATTTGAACGGCTCCAGTGGAACACTCAACTTAACCTCCTTCTGATTAGATTCCTTCAATCCGCCGTATAGTAATGCACGGAAGTAATCGCTCCGTGCAGCCAGAAACATCCTGTGCGCCGGAATACGTTCATTCTCCACGACGAATAGGACGTCCGCGTAGTCTCCGTTCATGTACATCTTCACCATTTGTGCCGCAAGCTCATCAGTGTGGTTTCAGATGCACAAAAGCCCTCCCGATCTAGAACACTGATCAGTGCCTGATATGAAATATTGCGAAACGTCTCATGTTTTAACACTTGGGTCGCATTCACGTCCATGAACGAATGGCATTGGGAAATTAAACCACTAAGGGCATACATCTGTGCCGAATTCAGTATAGTGCAGACATTGCCCAGGGAGATCACTTTGCACAAGTATTCCGAAATGGCGGTTTTCAAGACGCTTAGGTTGAACACGTCGGTCAAACCGAGTGTGTCCAGAATGTCCTCTAACTTGATGTGGTTCAGAGACAGTTTGCCGGAGTACATGTACTTCAGCAGATATTTGAACGGCTTCAGTCGCACACTCAACTTAACCTCCGTTTGATTTCCCAATGTCATTCGTTCATGGACGTGAATGCGACCCAAGTGTTAAAACATGAGACGTTCCGCAATATTTCATACCAGGCACTGATCAGTGTTCTAGATCGGGAGGGCTTCTGTGCATCTGAAATAGAAATATTCCAGGCTGTTCATAACTGGTGTGGATTCAATAAAGAGAACGCAGATAAGATTAAAAATCTGTATGCAAAAGTACGATTTACGGTGATGTCTCAAAAGGAGCTTTTGACCGTGGTGCGGGGTACCAATGTGTTGAAACCTTCCGAGCTGCTAGACATCATTACCCAGAAAGACAGCACTGACCATCTTCCGTATCGTGGTGTAGTAGGTAAGTAACTAGAACATAGGCTTTGTTAGTGATTTCTAATGTGGTTTACTCACAAATGCATTTTTCTACAGCACCCGAGCAGAATGTGCTCAAGCCCGGAATGTGGAGTTCGGTAACGGTGCATGCTGACCATTGTAGTGGCGAGGCTGTGTTGGATAAAGTTTACGTCATTAATATGATCGCAGTAGAACGCATCAAGTACAATAGTTTGACCGAGCATAACATAGAAGTGTCGTTCGACGGAAAAACATGGTTGCGTGTTGGTGTATTTGAAGAAAAGGATTTTTTACATAATTCCGGTAGAGCAACGAAGAATATTCCGCCGCAAGCTATCCGGGTGTAGTAGGTAAGTAACTAGAACATAGGCTTTGTTAGTGATTTCTAATGTGGTTTACTCACAAATGCATTTTTCTACAGCACCCGAGCAGAATGTGCTCAAGCCCGGAATGTGGAGTTCGGTAACGGTGCATGCTGACCATTGTAGTGGCGAGGCTGTGTTGGATAAAGTTTACGTCATTAATATGATCGCAGTAGAACGCATCAAGTACAATAGTTTGACCGAGCATAACATAGAAGTGTCGTTCGACGGAAAAACATGGTTGCGTGTTGGTGTATTTGAAGAAAAGGATTTTTTACATAATTCCGGTAGAGCAACGAAGAATATTCCGCCGCAAGCTATCCGCTATATTCGTATCACGAATAGAATACAATTGAATATGCGACTGGTCGCAGCAATGTTTACAACAAAAATGCACGAAAATAGATAATTAAGCTTTGAACAATATAATTCCATACTTTGAATTAGCTGTAAACAAATTGGTATTATGGCATAAAATAACTGTTCACAAAATAAATTGATAAAATTGAAATTTAAGCACAATGCACCGCAAGCAGACTCTAGTGTTCATATCGAACGAAGTAGTGAAGTCTCTGAAAAGCGTAATTTCGGTAAATAAAACACTTTCGGAATTCCTTTTCGTTATGATACGCCTAACACGCAGTACCGTATAATGTTGAATTTAGTAAACTATTCTAAGAATCAATGTTAATTTTCCTGCTTCAAGTGCAAGGTTGGATTGTTTCGCAATGCTCTGTCCTGACGGCGCATGTTGCACTGGCATCGCACGGGCGAGGATGAGCAGTTTTGGAGCAAGATATTGCGAACCGCAATCGAAGTGACAAGCGATCCTCGTTGGAGCAACGCGCGACGCTCGGAAACTCCTGCGCAGGAAAGCTGGAAACGAAACGAAAAAGCTGTCTGAATGGCACGAAAGAGGTCTTCCCTTTTCCGGTGTGGTAAGGCACAAATCGAATAAATAAATAAGCGATTTACGGCAGGCGGCCCGACAGTTCGGGTGGCTGAATGAGTGCGCGATCATCCCGAGGTACCATCCCGGGGACAGATTGACGCGATCGACCGACCATAAATGGAACCTCCGGGAACCGCGATGGATCGTCATTCGTGATGGACGTGGTCGCGCCGGGTCGCGATCGGTTGGGTTGTTATTTAAATTATGACACCCCTCCCCGGGAAGCGTGCCGCTGGGCGCGATCAGTTCGAGGTCCACTGGATCGTACACGCGTCACCTCGTCCGATCGGACGCTAGCTGTTTGGTGCGCTGCACGCGAACCGCCCGCAAGGGGTGCATGTTTCGTTCCCACGCCACGCGACACATGAATTTGTTCCCGCGGCCGCGGCACACATCCACCTCCGGGCGGACTCTGTAGCCCTCCTACCGGAGGCTGTTACGACCCGGCAGGGGTCCTGCCGGGGGTTACGATCGTGATCGGTTCGTTTCTTCGCTTCTTCGCTGCTCTGAAGTGGGCTCGTTCGTCTGCTGGCTGGATGGTTGTAGGTTTGAGGGTTTGTTTTCTTCTCGATTTTCTTTGAGCGCTGCGTCTCGACCCTCAACCAGTACAGTTGTGCGCCTGTCTCGCGTCCCGTGTCTGGGCCCGGGCCGCCCGTAGATCGCTGGCACTGATTTGGCCGCCCGTCCCGGTTGCTGACGGTGCGGGCACAAACAGCCCGACGCACGGGAACCCATTCGAAATGGATTGGTTCTGGCGGCGGTGGCGTTAATTTTCAGGGACTCGCGTCGTTACAACACACAGACGCGCGCGCGCGCGTGCAACCCCATACTTGTTCTTTGTTTGATCGGTGTTTCTTCCCCCACGTTGGCGCGCTTTGTGGTGGCTGATTGTTTTCCGCACGCAACAGACGGACGCATGGAAAGAGTTCGCATTGATGGGGGTCGCGAGGATGCGCTACCAGCGTATATTGTTTGCAGTTTGCCAAGGTGTCTACCGGGAACACCCCGCCCCAGGGGGGAGCAGAATAAACACGGGAAGGTGAGATCTCGGGTAGGCTTCGGCAGGGAACAATTGGAACTGGAGAGGCAGAGCGTTTTTCTTACGAAAGTGAAGTGCTGCATTAGATAAACATCGCAGCGTCGCGGAACGCACGGACGACCGCCGTGATGAGGTTAATCGCTTCGAGGGTGCCCTTTTTTGAATCCTGAATTCTTTTTCCATCGCTTTTATTTTGAACGATTACAAGCAGAACGGGATTCACGGGGTTTTTATTACAGAAACCCTCCAGCTGGGCACGATTCTTCTATGGGCGAATGGATAGAGCATTTGGTAAAGTGTACGGGAACAGGTGTAGAAATATGTGTAACCTGCTTGCCATTGGAAGTATAATTGGTTTAATAATTTAATATATAACATATTTCCCAATTCTCATGTTGGAACTGGTACTTTAAATAATTTTATCAAGATTGTAATTCAGGTTCGGTAGTTAAATGTTCAATTAGGCACTCCGTAAGCATAACGTTTCAATGATACCGAAATATTATGATATATAATATTTGAAACGAGTACAATTTTAAATCATGTAGCTTATAATAAAGAAACCTGTTTTGTACAAATACCTTCGCAAACTCGATTTTTTTGTTCAGAAAGAAGTCTATTCATTTGATAATTATCTTTCTTATCGCATCCGACTAGAGTTGGCTAAATTATTTTGGAATTCTGAAGATTTTTGTTATATATTGTTCAACTTAATTATTAAACACTAGTTAGTTGCGAGAGAGTGATGCTGCATGAAGATAGAAGAAATGCAATACTTAGCCAAAATTAGCCCTATGCAGAACGCATCGTAGGAAACCTGGATTAGGTGGCATATGGTACGTATGTATTGCAATTCTTCACGACTTTTTCACAGGCAACTTAACCTAAGTTTTAAGCCCTACATCAAACCTCTTAAACCCTTTGAAGACGATTGTATGACACTATGTAATGCCTTTAAAATATGTTATTTTTTATTACATTGTGCTTATAGTGGATGTTTTGTGCACGATTCCTTCGTAGGGTTCCAAAACCTTCCAAAACCCTTTTGGTAGTGTCATGTGCTGGTAGCATAGTTGGTAAGGAATAAAGATATCAGTAACTTTGAATAGATGTGAATTGGGTTTTGCCATGTACGGCGCTTGGGATGCTTAAAAGCGATTACTAGCACGGCTGGCAACAGTGTAAGCTTTTGAAATAAGGCTGTGACGCTGCCTGTTGAACGAAGTATGGACGTGATCTTATGGGTGACTTAAATGATTCTTATAAGCATTCAAAAGCGTAGACCACCTAAGCGTAGTTAGCAAAATATGACAAACTCATCCGCTTTCGTTGCTTTTTAAACTGTATAGTTAATATCAACAGATTTGAGTATTTTATATGTTTTTTAAAATGATTTGAATTCAAATGAAATTCGACATGAAGATACAGGATTTTTCTTCCATTCTTGAACAGTTCCCACAGTTAGATGAAATCGTCCCATTCAATGATGAAATCCTTCCACCCATCCTTGAAATCGCATTTCCCACACAGAGTTTCCCCACATGTCAGGTTGAAAACTTCGAAATTCACGCAATTGTATCGATTTGTTCGAAGTCAATCTTTGAACTACACATTATAACCACTTCAAAAATGGTTGGAAGAATTTCAACACTGAGTGGGACGTATTCATCTAACTGTGAGAACTGTTCAAGAATGGATGAAAACCCTTGGATTAAAATGAGAAAAAAAAATCATTTGATGCTACAGTCCTTAATAAAATATCTTTTTGTATTTTTTAAGAGCGATTTTAACTATCTCTAGTTAGAAAAAAATGGTTCCACCACCAAAAACATGACTATTTATTTTCACGATTGCCGTCAAATTTCGCTTCAATGCAAAAGATCTATTATAAATATGATTTTGCCTCTGTGTTCTTAAAACTTCTCCCTGTGATCTTCAAAAGCAATCACACATCGATACGAGAAAACTGTATCTAATAGAAGTTAAGGTCAATGATCACATTTTTGCCGATATAAAATATGAAAATAGTTGGCATTCAAGTCAAATTTCATAAAAAACCTGTCCACAAATCTAGAAAACCGTCCCATTGGGTCGGAATGAAATGTCAAGCATTGAGGCAGAGTTTTGGACTCTCTTCTCGTGTTCTCATGTTTTGCGTTTGAACCTCCCTGGGGTTGTCGTGGCAGTGTTAAACCTCGATTGTTCCATGGCACAAGTCGATCAATGTTGAAAGCATTTATAATTATGACACACAGACTTGTTATTGACAACACTTGTTCCGTACGAAGCTGTGGGACAGTGACTCATGCCACGAAGTCCTTGCCAGGTCGTAACGAATACCTTACCGCAACTCGCAACTGTCCGCCCATCGGCGCCATACTGAGTCATCGGGCACGGCACCGTTCGGAATCGGACGGAAAATCTCCGCCTCAAGCCTGGTGGGAAGAAGGACACCTTCCACGCGGAAGGACAGCCAGACATATTAAACAAAAACAGGAATGGGCAGCTGCGGTCGTGCGACCGGTTTTCTCTTCCATTGTTGTACCGCTTGTGTGTGTGTATGTGTGTGGTTTGGGCTGTTAATCGGCTTCCCTAAAGAAGCCTAAAGTGATGGGATTGTTTATCTTCCCCGGCCGTACGTGGTACGTGGCATCTTTCGCGTCGTAATAAAACGAACCGGCGCGCGAGCGGGGACGATCGTAGAACCAAAACCCGAAAACAAACAAACGCCAAACTAAAGCTATCCTCTCGCGGCGGCGTTATCTACGCATTTCGAGGGGTCGTGAACGAGGAATCCGGAAAAGTCAACGGATTGTGGTTTAGGCAAGTGGTTCTCGACGGGTGTGCAGTGCATTTGGGATGTGGATGCTTTTAATTACCCTTACCAGGGACGGTTCATGCCCGCCGCGAGATAGAGGAATTAATATTTATAGATCAGTATCAGCGCGCGGTCGATGCGCACGGCAGCGGGCGTCAGTGTAGTGTTTCCGTATGATTATTACCAACATCAAAATCACCACCCGTCGGATGTCGGTCGGCGGACGGACGGAAGTGATGGCTCAATTTGGCGCCGCTATCTGCAGATGCAAATGGAAGATAGGCGGCCGGCGGGTGTAATGCATTTTTAAATATAATTAATTTTTACTTCCCACTTTTGAAGATGATTCCGCTGTCCGTCCGTTGCTGGTTGGTGCCAAATTATCAATAATGAAGCCCATTCGATTGCATTCCGGCGTTGTGGTGAGGCGATATGATTTACCGGGTTCCGTTTCGAGCCGATGGTTTTCCCGGGTGAGTTTGCTCTTTTCACTGGCGCCTCTCCCTAGTGCATTGGAGCGTTCGGCGGGTGCTTACGAATTAATCGAATTAAAATAAATTTTAGATGCTCAATTCACTCTTAAGAAGTCGTGTGAATCTGCTTAATTCTACGCTTTTTTTAAAGTAATAATAGTTAATTTAGGTGCAAGTGTGAATTTGACCCTTTAGTGGATGGCTATAGTCAGCCTGCTGTGATCAAGAAGTGTTTTCTTCACTTGTCTCAGCGATGCACACAGCACGTGGTGCAGGCCTTCGTATAATAATTCACCATCGACTCGGGCATCGAAAAGAAAATCGAAAAACAAAATCAAATCTCATCCCCACTGTATCCCTAAAGCGGCGGTCATTATTGCCGCCACAAGCGGTGGAAAAATAGATTTCTCTATTCCCGTGTCCTGCGCCGGTGTGGCGTTCCAGCGCCCACGGTGAAACAATCCCTCCCCCCCTCTCCCAACCCCCCAAACACCCATCCGGCCATCGTCGTACCGGTGGCACTCCGACGCCTATAAATCATTCGTTGATAACCATCAACTGATTATTATGTTTTACTTTTGCTCTCCGGCGGAGGGTGGGCGCGCGCGCGCCTGCTTGGGCTCGCACACACGCTCGGCCGTCTCGGGTCCTAGAGAAGGTGAGGGCGGCTCGTGGTCTTCACGTAAAGCGCGGCACCGAGATCGTGAGTTCCGACTACGCTGGATTAATGGATGCGAACATTGGGATTGTCTTGATTGTTTTTGTACAGTTTAAAGTTAAGATTTTATTGATTTTATAACAATTTAAGTACTGCTTTAACTACTGCTTAAATACTGCTTAAGCATTTCTCATGGAAGAACCATTCAAATAGAATTATAATTAATTCTTCGCTACTAATTTGTTAATCATTATGTTAATCATTTACCGGTTAAATTGAATCGATTATAAGCGTTGGTTTTGTTCTCATTTTCTTTCTGTTGGATGCTCCTTAAATTTGATATGAAACTTTGTTTAGTAATCACCGACAGGTTTGGACGAATTAGAACCAATAATTATATTGTAAAAAATAGTAAAGCTAGTGAGCATGTTGTAGTTATTAACATTATGATGTATATCGTATTTTTGTACAAAAGTTATCTCCTAGACCGGGAATTTATTACTTAACGTGCTAATGTCAAATTTAACGAACTTATGCTCCAAGAGATTGTTAGATTACATTAGGTGAACGATGTAGAAAAGGAATTTGTGTCAATAGATTGTGATCTCTTGTCAGGAGAGTATGCCGATTCATAATATTTTATGAATTACTGTTGTTCTGATAGCCACTGTATATAAGGGTCATTTTTGCCATATTTTACAGCTCGTTAAAAATGGTTTAGTTCCTGTTTCGAGCTGAATCTAGGTTATAACTTTATCCTTAAACAAACAACTTTTACCTTAAAACTTTTGAAAGTAAATTAATTTAAAACATATTTTATTTTTATCCAATACCTTGGTTTGCACGGCTAAACAGATAATTTCGACTAATCGAATTTAGCATAAAATTCAACGATAGAACGATAACACAAATAGGTATTTCGATCAAATAAATAAACATTGTCCGCCTACACAGCCCTTCCAACCCACTGTGCGGCACCCGGCGGCTTGCTTTACAGCTCCGAGCATAGATAAGTCCTGTCTTCTCCATTCCCCGTCGAGGGAACCACATTTTCTACGAGCCGCGGCCATCCGCCGTATTCAATAAAAGCGAGCACCCGTCAGTGTCGGTGGAACCGATTAGAGCCTGATTGAATTTATCAGTCACGATTTTCGAGTACCGCCTCGCGCGCACGACCGACTGGGAGTTGTGTGTGTGTGTGTGAGTGCGCGCGCGTGTGTCTTATAAACGGTCCGTATCCGAGCGACCGACGGCACCTAGAGCCGCCCGATGGATGATCCTCGCGGGCGCTAAGAGGCACACTCCGCGCGAAGGAGCTCAATCCTTTCGGGCGCTGAGGCGCGCTGCCAAGTGGGAGTGACGCACTTGCGTGCTTTCTCACGCACTTGATTATAGGAGTTGAGTCTTGAACCCCGAAGAAGCCCCGCGACAGACGGACCGCCGCATCGTACGCTGATCCATCACGTGCCGTGGCCCATGTTTTGTGTGGCATGGGGAGGTTCATCCGTGTGCCTCCGTCCCTGCCGGCAGCTCTGGGACTTGCCACATTAGAGGATTATTAGAGTGGTTTGGAGTCGTGGGAGACAGAACGGTTCGATTGAGGATGGGCAAAGGTGGGTTTCGAGCCGTGCGCTCCGTAATTAAATCGATGGTCGGGGCAGGTTTCGTGCGTTGCCAAGTGAACCGGCACAAGAGGATTATTTCGATGCTAGGAACAACACATGTCGATGAAGGCGTTTGGATGCTGTGTAAATATGTATTAATCATAGAACTGATTTTTTATGGACGTACCTTTGACCCGAATTATTCTAGGGCGGTGCACATGAAATGTTATGTGTAGGAAACCCAGGTTTCTTACGAACGAAAGCTAAACTTACAGATCTACCTGCAATACAGACTACACACTTTAAAGGGATGGTGTTGCAAAAAGACGTAAAAAGAAATTTAATGAAGCGCTTTACACATTTCAATGTTTAAAACCAATGATCTGTAGAACTGCTTTATTTTATTTGTTTTAATACATACTTTTTTCATGTTTTTTTTACCATCAGATACTGAAAAAGAAAGATAGAAATGTAATATAATACGTAAAATATTCAATCGTTCATTGGGAATCATTGCTTCGAAGTTCGACTATAAACACGTAATAAAGGACTGAATATAGAAAAACATAAAAAAACTTTGCGAAAACTAAAAAACAGAAAACAGAACACATAACAGAAAATACTTGTGAAAAAAGCTTTATGATAAGCAGATGTCAGCCATAGATACGAAACCATAGTCAAGTTGGGATGCTTTGGTACATTATAAACTGAATCTACAGCAGGAAAAAAGAAAATTTGTTGTTTTACATATTTTGATGGTTGTTGAATATTTTGTACCGAATATTATTGCGTAAATTGCATTCATGTGAGAAAGCGGACCATGTTAAATTGTATTTAAGTTTTAATATTTCTAATGGTAAAACACTTTCACAATACTCGTTATTAATTGTGTTTCTCATTCTACAACTCCAAATATTCGAATGTTTTGCCATAGATTTCATTCCTTAGTGCAGATCGGGTGACAAAAGTTCATTGTTTTATTAGTGTATACTGAATACAGTTTCAATCTTATCAGACCACAGACCATACGATGAAAAATGGAATTCGACAAATATGAAAACAATTATATTAACGAAACTATTTATTAATATATTTTTACCTAATTTTTATGAGGTTCAATCAGTTTGTCATGTTTAAGTGTAATTGAAGATCAAATATCTACGTAAAAGTAGAGGAAAAATAAAGAAAATAGTTGAAGTAAAAACCAACATTGCTTAATGTGAAAAGGATAAGCAACAGTTACAACATTAGTTGATCTATCCGCAGAGGTTGACCTGGAGCTTATATAAACAGATGACAAAGTACAAAATCTCGATCGAACATGTTTGAAAGAGTTCAGAACCTGATGGTTTCCGTCTGTCCAAGAT
>KZ067259.1:26213-47478 GCA_002091845.1 Anopheles cracens | reverse complement strand
GATAGCAATCGTGGGCGATTCCGGAACCTTCTTCATCTGATACGTATGTAAGATTTATACTTTTCCTCCTTAACTTGATGAGCACATTGGTTGATACTTATCACGTTTTTTTTTTGCATTCCCAACACCGATTAAACAACAAGTTCACTTTCGAAACCCCGTTCATGTCACACATACCGGCACGACGGGAACTCACATATGACCTCGCCGACCATATTTCATAAACCTCAGCGGTATGTTCAACATGTTACGATGCATCTCGCAGTCGCGATAAAAAAGCAACTTAAACAGCTTAAAAACAAGAAAAAAAAACACAACGTTGCACCGATCCCATTTGCAAGCACGACAGTGGCCCACACCTAATAAAGCACGACGCCTACGTACCGCCAGCAGCGGACGCGCGCGCAACAGGACGCCGGTGCCCCGTCCGATCGTAAACTCGCCGATGAAAGCACGGTCGCAGCAGCAGCAGCAGAAGTATCCCGGGTCCGGGCAGCTCAGCGGGAGCTTAATTAACGTGCGCAGGATTCACCGGGGACGTACGTATCTGTGTGTAACAGTCCGGTGCAGCTGCGCGCCGGCTCCCGGTGTGGCAACACGACGCAACCCGACCGGGATGACAATGTCCACACGCGCGTCGCACTCGGAAATTCGAAACCGAAACTCGTGCAGGCGAAGCGAAGCACGCGACGCTCCGGGGGTTGGCGGTGGTCCTTGCGGCGTAGGATCGAAACCGCAACCGTTAAAAAGGATATGTGGGTAGTGAGGCAGAAAAAAGGCACATTCCTGCGCGGCGAAGGGATTTGCTCGGGGTCCGTCATTGGAGCCGGGAGTCGACGGACAGGGATGGACAGGGCGTATTGTGTTTCAGCGTTTCAGCTCCTTACGGGCCGCATTCCAGCGCATGTTGACCCGTGGCCCCTGGAAGGATGGAAGGATTCGAGCTCGCAACGAACGAACGAGCAAACGTTGGATCACGGGAGGAAAGCAAAAAGAAAACCAAGTCTTACACGCTTATTCGGGGAGCATATAATACAAAAAAAAAACTCCTATGCCCATCCAGCGACGAACCCTTCGGGATGGATGCTTTTTTGTTGTTGTTGCTGCTCCTCAATGTATCGTTCGCACAAGTAATGTTTCGCAAAATATGCGATTGTGTAGTCGTTTTTTTTGTTTTTTTTTGTAGTTTCTGCTGTTTCGTTATTGTTTTTATATGTTTCCATCATCACTGATGACCCACGTCGAAGGGTTTTTGCGTTCCCTCGGCTGTAATTAATACTTTTATCTGCGCGCAGGCTCCTATTGCTTTCCTAGGCCGACCGCAGCGATGCGGGAATTTCATAATCCTGCCGAAAAAACGTCCCTAAGGTTGTTTGATAATCCCGTCCCGACTTGAGACGATCGGGATCCGAAGTCGCCCGTGTGATGCACGCTCTCGCTGGCTGGCTTCTGCTGGCAGATTCGACCCCGTGCGGCTTTCGGCAGCCTCTAGTCCTGGTCGCCTCTAGTTTGGTACGAAACTTCTTTCTTTACGTCCGTCCGTACTCCCATACGTGCTGCAGCGGACCTGATGCCGAAATCCGAAAAAAGGGATCGTCTTTCGCGTGCGCTTATCTTACGGTGCTACGTTTAAGGGTTCGTCGGTTGTTTGCTTTTTGGCGTTGTGGTGGCCCTCTTGATGATTTTTGGTTGGCTTATGTTTAGTTCGTTTACGCTTCGTTCGAACCACCGTCGCTGATGTGGGCAGGAAATGGTTAGAAATTTTGTTACCACTCGTCTCGCTCGGCTCTCGTCCCTTGTCGTCCCTGTTGCGTTTGCCCAGGGTTTGCTGTTGCACGGTTGCATTTTATTCTTGCTGCTTGTTTACTTCACTTTACCGTCTTATCCTTAGGACCGGGGCGATGTTGTGGAAACATGGAATGACATCCGAACATGCCGCGCGGGATCATTTTTCATTCATGGTTTGACGGTTACGATATGATTTTTTTCAGTCTTTCAGGCGGGAATTAGCAGCTCTTTCTTGTTGTGACGAAAGTTTGGTAAAATTGTTTGAATCGTATGATTTGTCATAATTGTCTTATCTTTGAATTGTTAACCAATGAAGAGCGTTTTATTAAAAATAATGAACACTAGTTTTCTGCATATATTTATAATTTGTTTTGTTTAATTTCCGTTTCTTTTCGTTTTGGTTGTTACAGTAAACACTAGCAGCGGCAAAAGCGGGAACAACAAACACAAAGAAAAACATACTCACAATGCATCACCTTGGGTGTTTTTTTTCTTCCTGATGCTGGTGAAGAGTCTTCGGTGGTGGCAATTTTGGCGAAACGTTGACAAATGGATCTACCACCGACCGTTTGCGGAATGGTTCTTTTTGCTTTATTGCTGCTGCTGCTGTAGATGCGCGAGGAAACCTGCGATGGTGGCATTTTGCCTCCAAAAACAGGACTTTTGAAAGCTTGAAATAACGCGTTGCAAGGTGTCCTGTAGGCTCTGCTAGATTGGCGAGTGAAATTACGATCGAAAGTATTTATTTTTCCGGCGATTATCGCTTAAGCTGGATTACGGAGTCGCGTTCCGGTTGGGCGTGTTGGGCTGTAAATATTTACACGGCTTTCACGAGAAGTCATTCGTCAGGATGGATGGGTCAGTGATGGATAATTGTACACAAATTGGAGTGACACTTTTTACCATCATTATCCTTGCATTGACCTTTACGATGGGTTTCGTATGTTTTTTTCATACTGATTATGATGGTTTTGACAATTGAGGTGTCTCGTGGGCTCGTGGTTGCGGTTTATGTATGGGTTTTTGTTCGCTTCGTTGTGCTGCCTCCTTTCCTGAGACGAAGAGGATCCCTTTCGGTGCTAATTTGACAGGTTGCGCAGTTGGATTTGTCGCTTGCCAACGTCACGCACGTTCACCCTGTGGCAGACAGGAAATAATAGGCTGAGTTATTTGGTTCGTGTGAGGGACGATGATTTATGGGGCCTTGGGTGTAGTTTAATGAGGAAAAATAAATGCTCCGATAAGAATATTTACTTCTCTTGTTGAATGTCACGTTTCTGCCGTGAAGCTTGAGATTAGCTTAGTTTTTATAGCATGTAGTACGGTTTTCAGATGAAGAACTTTTGCTATTCATTTCAATTGATAAGACAGCCAAGAAACACGATCGGTGTAAAAATGTTGTTTGGTTAATGTAGGTTATATCAATTAGTACTTGATCGAGGTTTAATGGGGTTCGAGTATAGTCTTTTTCAAAAATTTGAGATTCAATGTGAAAAAGTGGATAACATTGTTTTAACATCCTGGATCAGCTGTTTAGCCATTGCAGTACTTGACAGTTCACTGTTTCCAAGACCTCGAAATCGTAATCATTATCTTCTAGTCGAACAGCACTGAGAGGCTTAACCTCTCTTTTGACTGTTGTGGGCCATTTCACCACCTGTTCCTCCTGACCGACTGACCGATCATACATACAGTAGCAAAACTATTCTTGGCGATTCTATAGTTTGTACTCACTTCCTGATATATCACATGTGATAAAGGATTGCCTATTCAAGGAAGGATACTTTCCATTTCACAATCGCTACAGGGTCTGAGCATGCTGCAGAAATGTCTGAGTCCACTCAAGATTGGTTTTTACTAATTGTGAGTCAAAAACTATTTGTCTTCAATAGTCAGATTTTTAAGATTATTATGATACATTTCTGATTTCATCCCATCTTCCAAATGATTAGTTCATGATTTTAAAATTGTTCAAGATGAGTAGATTCGAAACTTTGACAACTTGTTAGATATTACTAGAACATGCAAATCTACTAGACGATCGGGATACTTACATTAGAAGCTTGTGAAAATATCAACCACTTGTGCTGCCCTGTTCAAGCAATAACTGATTGATTGAAGACTTACTTCTATTGTAATACTTTTCACTTTCAAAGGTAGCGGCTTTAAGAAGAAGTGGTACTACCATTAATGGCGAAACAAGAGTGGTCTTGATTAGCAATTATAAAGCAACTTTCTATGACTTCTTTAAAGTCAAGAGAGCCAGCCAAGGAGTAGCCAAGAAACAAACATCTGTATGGCTGCTGTGAGATCATAAACTTAAACTATAATAGGTATTGAACTGATAATTAAAGTCTTGAATTTTTGAGCATAAGCATTCTTCTGTAGTTACTCCGCAGTAAATTATCGAAGTCATTCCCGCTGACGGTAAAAACGAAATTCACATTCTAGTCATTTGAACGCATTTAAATCGAATGACCATAATAATCCTAAACTGTCGCACTGCAGCCGCCATTTATTGCTGCGCGCCAAGTACGGCACCATCAACATTCCCCCAGGTTCGTCAGCGACGCCGTCGTGGGATTAGCATTCCCGGGTCCGCTCAAACGTACGCCAAAAAAAACGGCGGGCGGCGTGCGACACGGAACGCGTGAAACTTTATCCAATTCCGCCCCGAAACGTGCGCAGTCCACCCTGCGCGCCTATGATCTCGTCACGCTTTTTAATGGATCGCCTCGCCCCGACCGAGGTGTCGCACACGAGCTGTCGGCACGGCAGCAAAGCCACGGCAAGTGGCACGCAACACCGCGGCCGAGGTTGGTGCGCTTGTAAATTGTCACATTAGCAGCGTCAGCCGCGGCGTGGCGTCAACCCGACAATCGTCTTCCTCGGCTGGAGTGGCGGACACGCGCGGGCGGTAGCACACATTCCGGCGCATGATCGGCGGCTCCGTGGGTCCCCGGCCCGATGCCGTTAATAATATTATGATAATGTAAGGGTATATCATTTCCATTTTACGACGGCGCGTTATTATCGGGCGCACATTATCATCCGAATTGTTTACGCGCTAAGCGACGCGCGAAGGTTTGACGCCGTTTTTGGGTATTTTTTGGACGACCTGGAGGATCGGGTTGGCGGTCGCTATCTTCAGTACCCAATGGAGCGGTTGGAGATTTATCTGAAGGTGAAGGTGAAGGCTTTCTGATCTGCCGCATTATCGAGCGTCACGGGCCGGTGGCTCGTCGGGCATCGTTAGAGTATTAATAAGATAAACAAACGGGAGAAAGTAAACAAACAATAGATCGGTGGCTTAACACCTGCAGGAAGTCTGCACACTGGTATATAAGAGGTGTGCTGTTGGGGTTATTCTTTCTCGCAGTTGAGTATTCTAAAATGGAATAGGTTCACTATCAAGTACAACTGTTAATAATGCTATAGAAATGATAATCGAAATAGGACTGAAGAAACGCGTAGGCATTCTAAGCAATCAAATAACTTCGACTTTCTTATCCTTTTATGGCTTTTCATCCCATCTTCCAAATGATTAGTTCGTGATTTTAAAATTGTTCAAGATGAGTAGATTCGAAACTTTGACAACTTGTTAGATATTACTAGAACATGCAAATCTACTAGACGATCGGGATACTTACATTAGAAGCTTGTGAAAATATCAACCACTTGTGCTGCCCTGTTCAAGCAATAACTGATTGATTGAAGACTTACTTCTATTGTAATACTTTTCACTTTCAAAGGTAGCGGCTTTAAGAAGAAGTGGTACTACCATTAATGGCGAAACAAGAGTGGTCTTGATTAGCAATTATAAAGCAACTTTCTATGACTTCTTTAAAGTCAAGAGAGCCAGCCAAGGAGTAGCCAAGAAACAAACATCTGTATGGCTGCTGTGAGATCATAAACTTAAACTATAATAGGTATTGAACTGATAATTAAAGTCTTGAATTTTTGAGCATAAGCATTCTTCTGTAGTTACTCCGCAGTAAATTATCGAAGTCATTCCCGCTGACGGTAAAAACGAAATTCACATTCTAGTCATTTGAACGCATTTAAATCAAATGACCATAATAATCCTAAACTGTCGCACAGCAGCCGCCATTTATTGCTGCGCGCCAAGTACGGCACCATCAACATTCCCCCAGGTTCGTCAGCGACGCCGTCGTGGGATTAGCATTCCCGGGTCCGCTCAAACGTACGCCAAAAAAAACGGCGGGCGGCGTGCGACACGGAACGCGTGAAACTTTATCCAATTCCGCCCCGAAACGTGCGCAGTCCACCCTGCGCGCCTATGATCTCGTCACGCTTTTTAATGGATCGCCTCGCCCCGACCGAGGTGTCGCACACGAGCTGTCGGCACGGCAGCAAAGCCACGGCAAGTGGCACGCAACACCGCGGCCGAGGTTGGTGCGCTTGTAAATTGTCACATTAGCAGCGTCAGCCGCGGCGTGGCGTCAACCCGACAATCGTCTTCCTCGGCTGGAGTGGCGGACACGCGCGGGCGGTAGCACACATTCCGGCGCATGATCGGCGGCTCCGTGGGTCCCCGGCCTGATGCCGTTAATAATATTATGATAATGTAAGGGTATACCATTTCCATTTTACGACGGCGCGTTATTATCGGGCGCACATTATCATCCGAATTGTTTACGCGCTAAGCGACGCGCGAAGGTTTGACGCCGTTTTTGGGTATTTTTTGGACGACCTGGAGGATCGGGTTGGCGGTCGCTATCTTCAGTACCCAATGGAGCGGTTGGAGATTTATCTGAAGGTGAAGGTGAAGGCTTTCTGATCTGCCGCATTATCGAGCGTCACGGGCCGGTGGCTCGTCGGGCATCGTTAGAGTATTAATAAGATAAACAAACGGGAGAAAGTAAACAAACAATAGATCGGTGGCTTAACACCTGCAGGAAGTCTGCACACTGGTATATAAGAGGTGTGCTGTTGGGGTTATTCTTTCTCGCAGTTGAGTATTCTAAAATGGAATAGGTTCACTATCAAGTACAACTGTTAATAATGCTATAGAAATGATAATCGAAATAGGACTGAAGAAACGCGTAGGCATTCTAAGCAATCAAATAACTTCGACTTTCTTATCCTTTTATGGCTTAAAAGTGGGAAAAAGATGGAAAAATAGAAATAACAAATAGATAACAAAATAACTAAAATAACAAAAGGAGATAGATTAGAAAAAAAGAAATCATATTATATAAAGTATTAAACATAAAATGAATGGATGTACGGCAGATTATGAAAGTGATTTATAATTTCATCCAAAAGCTACCATATTTTAAACATCATCGAAAAATTTCGTTTTAAAGTAAAATAAGAAAGATAAATTCATGTATTTGGGGTAATCAAAATGTCCGATTTCAATGCCTTATTACTATTAGTAATACAGAAGATCTTCAAAGATCTTCGTAAGATGCAAAAAACTAACCTCATCAGCATGTGGCACGCCACAACTTACAATTAATTTGCGATATTGACTAATAAATTTCATTGCACTTGTTTTGCGCAACTGGCAACAATTGGCTACACAATTGTTTTCGAATTAATTGGCAATTTAAAATTTGTCCTTTTTTGCGGCAGAAGAATGCACCGAAGCCCGACGGCACAATTAAGCATGCGGCAAATTGAGGCATCTGAAGCTTTTGTGTTCTATTCTAAGGACAGAGTCTTGTTAGTTTTTTTTCTCTCTGTAGTTGTTTTACGTATTTGCTTTAATCGTTTTATCTGGAGAATGTTCTCGGGTGGGGGCTCCGTTTTTTATTGTCCTTTGCTGTCGCTTGTTCTGCTTGCGTGTGAAATTCCATTCCGCACCGCATTTGGAGCTTGCACTCCCGTGTATCGATAGTATCGGCAGAGGGATGCTCCGAAGCCGAACTTTTGAAGCCGAAGCGATAGGTTTTTACGACTGTCATATATTTCGGGGCAGGATAAATATCTCTGTGGCAGTGGGCACCGTGTCGTTGCACTCGTACAAAACCTCCCCGAGGGGCAGGGCAATTGCATCGAGTCGCGTTTCGCCTTGGCTTGCCCGGCTGTTCGCGGTGCTAATGCTCCTCGTACCCATTTGCCGACATGCTGTCGCTCGTTTCGGAAGCTTACCATTGCAGGGGCGGCCAGAGACCGCACTCGCACGCCGGAGGGAAGTGCGGACTTTGCAATAAAACGGCCACAGCCACACATGGGATTTAAGTAAAACGAAATCGAACGAAGAAAAGGAACGAAACACATGCAACACAGGGCGTCGCGAGTCGGTTGAAATCGTCAAAAGCCGATCGACACGTTTGCATTCCCGCTGCGTGCTGCGCGAACTCGGCCCGATCGCACGTTTCGGTATTTATTATTGCACCTTAGAACCATTTCTCCACGGCACACACACCGCCAATGCTGGGGCAGGATCGCAACGGACGCGGACGCGGACAGTGCGTTACACCGCGATTTAAATTGCGTGCGTGCACATCGGGTCCGTGTGGGACGTCCGGTCGGAATAATTCGGTTGTTTTATGCCACAGTAAAATATCGCAGCCAGCTGCACATTCCTGGCTGCGGGACATTTTGACTGACGTTCGGCAACACTGGATGGTTCTGTTCGCGAGAGCGTATTGCGAGCGATCATTACAAAAACAAGCAGCAACAGTTGCAGTTAATGTAAGAGCCTCATCTCATCTGCGGAGAGGGTAATGCCGGAGACGGTTGGTTTTTATGATGTTGTACAGAAATGGCAACAAAGCTTCGCATTTGTCGAGTTCCCATAGAAGCATACATCGCGTGGGTTCCTGTACAGGCTGCAGGGAGAACGCATCAAATTCGAACATTTTGTACGTAATTCAGTTCACTTTTGCTATACAGCATGTTGTTTGTGGTTGAGTAAAGGTGTAATGTTTACAGCTTACTGTACAAACAGATTGTTCTCAAAATAAACAAGATGATAGGAATTATTTGCCAGCCAGTCAGATGTAATCAGAATCTGTCTAAGGTTACTTAAAAAAGATTTATACGTTCTATTCTAAAAAGAACTTCTCTTATTTGGTCTCCCAATTGTGGGTATTGGTCCTTCTAAATCGAGGTTGTTAAAACTACCTAGGATCGGATTGCAGGATTCTCTGTCTCTTACTTGGAACGCCAACTTAGACAACCAGTTTCACAATGTATGTTCTTAGCTAAGCTTCTTTACTTTTCTTATCCATTGACGCACCTGACTACTACTGGTGAAACATAACATTGCTGTCTCTCGTGTTACGTCCAGACGAACTGCGTATCTTACTAATGAACATCGAAACCAAGTTAATACTTTTAACGAATCGATACATGCGATGTCCATAACATTGATTATCACGTTTAGATCTTCCAATATCCAATATGTTCATGGCCAATTTGAGAGAAACTCTGTTGCTGCCCGTAAACTCACCTAGTTATTAAGACAATTGTAAACAAAATATACGTTGTGACAAGACTAACGTCTGTAGTCGGTGTCGATCAAGAACAATAAACAACAGTAAACATATTAGAAGTAGTATCTCTTCCTTACATTGTATTATCGCCTGGATATAAGCATCATGCAACATTCGAAGCGAATGGCTACGATGGAATGTCGCCAAGTCTAGACTATAAGAGTAGTGAGCTACATTCAAACAGGAGCAACAACAAATGTCCGAACGTTTTCGTGATTAATCATGTATTTAACGCTGGCATGCAACGAATCAGTTGGATTCGATATAATAGTACATTGATAGCTTGGTTCTTTGACAGACCCACCCGGAAACAGTTAATTGTATGTGACACTCTTCTGATCGCACCATATTCAAAGCATAGTTTGATCACATCACGTAAATTCGCCAACACGTTATGATTCACAATGAATCAGAAGTTAAAGATAGATGAGCAAATAAAATTACGCCTTGTTGTTGACAGATATTCAAGCTTTCGGCATTTATACCAAGAATTTACAGGTGACTCAATATTGTCTTTGAAACAACCTAAAACCTGCCTATTACTGGCTTCCACACGGACGTTTTGTCAAGTGGCTGGTTCAACGTACTCGATTGTTGACCCAGACGTTCCAACTTTTACCAATCTTCAAGCAAAAAACCCCCCCTCAAATTCCAGAATCCATTAAACGAATTTCCCATCGGTGCAAACCGCCTAGAACGCATCCGCCGGCCAGCACGCTGGCTTTGATTAATTATCTCCCGCAGCAGTTAACAAGGCCCCCTTCGCACCACGTTTATTCAATTAGACATTATAGACTCTATTTCCTGTCACACGGTCATCATCGTCCGTCGGATGCCCCCACTGGGTCCGCGCGCGTCTATGTGACAAAGTCGCGGTCTTCGCCGCACGGGAGACCGGGTACGAGAAAGAGAGAAAAATGAAACATTTACGTTAGAAGCCGACCCATTCATCGCGGATCGGAGTGGCGTGCAGCGTGCGCCACGCGGTGAGACACACGGGGAGAGCCCACTTATCCATCAACTTGAGGGCTGCCGGCCGCGACAGATCCGGCTTGTTCGGGTTTTGTCAGCCGACAGCCGACCCTTCACCTACCCATGTTGTTTGTGTGTGTGTGTGTGTGTGTTTCTTTTCCTATTTTGCTTTGCGGAAACGGTGCGGCGGCAAAGGCGACGAAAGTTTGTCGCCGACCGCGGCGCTCGCTTCCTTCTGCGGAGGGGTTTTCCGCGCCGCGAGTGGGTCGTCTGGGTTCCGAGGGCCGTGTGGCTGTCTGTCGCCGTCGCGAGTAGCAGCAATTTATCCATTATTCAATTTTCGGTTTATCCCGACGCGATGTCCAGCGCCAGCTCGTGTGTCGCGGCTCGTGTAATTTGATTAATGCCGCTTGATTGCGCAGCCGTGCTTGGCAAAGGGGTTTATGTGGGGTGAGAACGTGCTTTCGGTGTTTAGTTCGGTGGTAGTTGTGCGGGAGAGATACTTGTCAAAACTATTAGTAGAAAGATTGTAAATACTTTATTTTAAAAAGCATTTAATTTGAAAATAATATTCTCGTATAGGTTGACTCTATGAGTTATAAAAGATATCCATGTTCTGACATGATGTGTTCTTCAAAACATTGTATATATTCTTCAAACATTGTATATGCGATTGTGTATCACTGCAGAATGTAATAGAAATGCTGACGCACGTTTTTGTCTTTTCTGTTGCACTCAAGAAGTTTAGAGATCAGCAAAGCTTCAAACGCATCTCCAATGGTTGCATCTGGATCAAACACGGACCCGGATCGGACAAATAGAAATTATCTCGCATTATAGCGCCCAGGGTTGTGTTTATCACGCCGCCTGACGCGAAGTTACTGTGAGCTCCATAGAAAGGTGCTACGAGCAAGGTCAAAGGATATTTGTTCGCCGGCTGAGTGCTGGCGCTGGGGTGAAGAAAGCCATAACCGACGCGATCTGTGCGATCGTGCGCTGCTTGTGTATGTGTTTTACGGTAAGCTATAATGAGACCCCATTGAGCGTGCCCTAATAACTGACTATTAGTGCCACGGTGGTATATTTATTGACCCGGGCACGACGGTCGTGCTCTGTGATTTGAAGGGGTAGTGGTTTATTATTGTTTTTTTTTTGCTTCAAAAACACACTCACGTTTAGAGCGTTTCGCTTATATTTGTACAACGTAAACGTGTGCATCGTGCGAACCGAAAGGGATTAGATGCATTAATCGATTCGTTTCGGTTTGCTGCGATTGCGACCGCAGATCGCAGCTCGCGCCGGATGGAACTGAACTGCGCACGACTGATTGATGGAATCAAATTTACATGCTACCGGTGCTCGCGATTAAACGCGGAGGTACTTCCATTTCCAACTGTTTTTATTTTCTGAGTAGAATGCTCTAATTTGCGAGAGGCACTTTAAGTGTAAACTCAGCATGGAACTAAAGGAAGAAGGTGAAATTTGAAGCGTAAAGAGATTTGCAATGAACAGTTGTAGAGTATTTGCGTTACAGAACAGTTTCCCACAAAAAGTTGCAATTGTTTCAATTGACTTATCTATTTTTATATTTATTCATATTCAAATATCTATGTATTTGTAGCTCTGCATGTCTTGCCATGTTAGTTAAATGATTGAGATATCTAGATATGAGATTTTTAAGATGTATTTAAGATGCATAATGTAATAAACATATTTTAATGTTGAAAAAAAATGTTAAATTTGCCATACCCATTACAACTATGTTCAATGCACTATGTATATAAAAACGAATTGTTACTCAAATAAACTCATTCTACTACTACTACTACTTTAAAATCGAAAGTGAACGAAAGTTCACTGCACGTGCACTTCGTTTCTTTCACCTGAAAATTCGAAAAGGTTCAAGATGAAGATGGTACACGTTCAACTGTCTGTTTGCTTCTGTGTATTCATCTGTCCGTATGTGTACAGTTCATTACAAGTTGTGTTTAGTTCGTGCCTGTGTTTAACCTTTGTCAGTTTTCGTTTATCCTACCGAGTTCGTTCCTGGGAAAGTGATCTAGATTACTGTTCTAAATTTCAAATCAATATTAATTCCCAACAATACTAAAATATTGTCAGTTTAGACGGAAGAACATCTTCTCAGGATGGGTTTTGTGTGTAGGTCAATATTCTAGTGTGGAATATTAGAATGCTCCAAAAAAGGTTGCTTTAGTATAAATCTGAAAATAATCGCAACAATAATCGCAATTAAAGAAAGTATTAGTTTCAAATGTCTTTTTTAACGAATTACAACTCAAACATATTCTGATGGTGCAATCTAGCATCATTAGAATTGTCGCAGTCAATACAAAACAATCAAACAAAACTTGAACTTTGACATTGGAGATGGTAGCTTTTATTGCTAATTTTATATTTTTGGTATTTTTTCAACAATTTTCAATCTGTATTGTGGTTCAATTTGAGCTATTGAAATGTGATTATGAGAGGAGCTTGTAGGTTAACTATACGTTTTCTGCCACACTCTTTACCTCCGTGCATTAATCGTTGGATTGAAAATTATATTCATATTTCCAGAGAGATGCGACGCTGGTCATACCTTTAGTTTGTGATTTTGCTCAAAGTTCGAAGTGGATTGGTTTCCTGGATTGTTTCCAATTTTAACCGCCAAACATTTCATCTGGTTTGTTCTTGTTTTGTACGATCATTAAGCTATTTTTGATTGACTAATGGTTAACGGAAATTGTAGTTTATTATAAATTGAATAACTGCTTTTATTTTTAAATGAAAAGTTTAAGAAGATCTATTTAAAATCTCTGATGTGGGTTTTTATATGTAAACTTTTCCCACTCAATCTTTCTAAACGCCTCTCAGGCTCAAAACATAACAGTTCCAAATCGCAAAGCGAATTAAACACTCAGAAATAATGAGGAAAGAATCGCCGAACCCATTACAACTATGTTCAATGCACTATGTTCAGCAGCAACAGCAGCCCTCAGACATTCCATTAGCGTCCGCTCGTGAGCGTCCGGCCTGTCGGTCCACGCCCGGGGAAGGATCGAATTGCATCCGATTGCATTGATTATCGTCACACCTGAGCTGCGGCTGTTCGTGCGAAGAGAGACAAAACCGTTCGTCCCGAGCACGACGAGTTCGTTGTCACCGCGGCGCGCAAGTCTTTCGTTTGCGCTCCCCGGCCACGAAATCTGCGTGGAGCGGCAGAACGCATCCGCGAACGTTACGCACCGGGCAGCAAATTTCCTGATCATTACGGCAAGCCCATTAAACGGGAGGCAGTATAATATATAAATTTTTGCCCCTCTAATTGATGTTACTTAATATAATTAACTTTAAATAATTGGCGCAAGCCGTTTCGGTGCGGTGCCAAAAACGAACCAAAAAACATAAAAACACGACGTTTTGTTAGGGGTAGGGTTTTGATAATTTTGCTTTCTTTTTTTCTGGGCGTTTACTTTCCTCCGCGGTGGGTTGTTATGTTGCTTAATTTTATTAGTCACCGATGGGTTCCAGGTTGGGTGAAGTGCGGGTACAGCCAGTTCTGGAGGGCGTGTTGTTGTTGACAAACAGCAATTGACGGCGAAGGAGGAACAATTTTCGGAGGCGACACGATTAATGAGAGCTAAGTAGTAGGTAGCGTTTGGCCGACGCCTGATCGTTACGCATTTGTTACACATGAGCGATAAAATTATTTTAATGTCCAACCGAAATGGGGTTTCTTGTTCTTTTGAGTTTTGATATGGGATTTCAAATCATGTGTAATCGTTTCGTACCTTGAGCGATGAGCGAGTGTCATTTTTATGCATAATATTGACAAAGCCCATCATAGCAATATAACAGTAAGATCAACTGAAAATTTAAAACTCGAGCTTTATTACTTTAAAATAGTGATTTTTCATAATTATTGTGGAGTGCTTAGCGTCACACAGCTCTTCAAGAATCTCATGCTAAGAAAAAAAAAACGAGAGTTTGCTACTGAAGAGAATATTTTCAAATAAGTAAAGCGAACGAGAAACATTTTAATTTCACCAGAAACAAAAGCACACGCGAACGCATTAAACGCGAGCCACCTAAAACACGGCTCCGGCAGCGTCACGTTCGACATTCCAGCGTGTCCAGCAGGTATTGCAGCGGGTAAAGCACGTAACGCGATCAACTGCACCCGGTGAGCGTGTGTAGTTTGTGCGAAGGGTGTTTCGCCCCCCTCCACCCTCTTTCTCAACTGCTTAAGTGACGAAAAAGCCATTGCCCGATCGAAAGTGCTCTCGGGTGTGGAGTGTCTCGTGTTGGTGCTAGAAAAGCACCACGAAGGAACACGCGCTGAAAAAAAAGAGGAGAAAGAACTGTTCTTCCACGCCAAACGGAACGGTCACATTAGTTGTAACGAGCGGTGATCTTGAGATCATTCCCCGGCGGAGAGGGATTCCTTCGACGGAGCAGCGAGCGGTTCTGCTGAGCGAAGAACCCGACGCAGTTGGCGTTGAAAGCGTCGTCAAGTGTCGACGCTGCAGTTGTTGAAGCGAAACGACGACCATTAAATGACAATGGCATTGCGCCGACCGAGGGTCCACGAAACCACAACAGGCCAGAGGATGGAAGAGAAGCATTGGGACACGGCAAGAACGATGGGTGTTGTCGGGATTTGAAACACAGATGCGAAAATAGAGATAGTCGTTCTTCTTTTTTATTTAGACGAGACATCGCTAAACAGTTTAGGAAGCAGATTTTGAAGAAAAGGCAATTTGATAATATAAACAAAGAAGTATTGTCAGTGTACAGCGAGAATAATGAACATTTATTGAACTGATGCATAGGTAGGTTATGCTCAAAATCTATTTAAAAATGGTTTTAAATCAATTCCTCCTAAGTAAGTTTTGTATACCGTAGTATACTCTTCTGTATGCTGCAAAGATGTTATTTATATCTGTTGCGATACAGGTGGCATACTGGAGTTCCAAAGCTTTCATCGAAATTTGTATCACTCTCAAACTACCCTGGAATGCTTTCATGCCGCACATTCCAATCTAGGCACGCTATGATTCACGATAGTTCAAGAGTACGACGTAGGACGGGGAGCTACCGTATGCGCCGCACTTCAAGTAGGCACACTTTCAATCTAGCCGATAGCACCACATCGTAGTTCGGCGAATTTTCTGCCACTGTGAGGTCCTGCCGGCCACATGGTGCCACTTGGCCACGTCGTGCCACGCGAGAGACCCGTGTGCGCGAAAGAATTTCAAAAATGTACCCCACACCGATGTCAAGTGCGATGGCAAGTGGGTAGCAGCTGGAAGGGCGTTTTTTGCGCCGGCATAATTGAACGCTCGTGCGCCGGTTTCTCGATCACGACGATTGGCACATGATTGGCGAGGAAGACGAGCGTGTGTAGTTTGTGCGAAGGGTGTTTCGCCCCCCTCCACCCTCTTTCTCAACTGCTTAAGTGACGAAAAAGCCATTGTATGAACAGTTGTAGAGTATTTGCGTTACAGAACAGTTTCCCACAAAAAGTTGCAATTGTTTCAATTGACTTATCTATTTTTGTATCTATTCATATTTCAATATCTACATTAACATTTTCCAGCAAAAGTTAATCTGTTCATTTATATAAACAATTATATACAATTATACAATTATAGTTATATCCAGCTATAACAGATTCATCTAAAATTTATATAAAACTTGGTGTTTTTCTGAACAGTGTTTAGTAATTTAAAATCAATCAGGATTTAATTTTTAATTCTTTAATTTTCCATTTATTTACTTTACTAAACAATGAAAATCCGATCGATCTATACATCTGTATGTGTGCTTTGTAGCTCTGCACGTCTTGCCATGTTAGTTAAATGATTGAGATATCTAGATATGAGTTTTTAAAGATGTATTTAAGATGCATAATATAATAAACATATTTTAATGTTGAAAAAAATGTAAAATTTGCCATGAAAATTCTCTTTATTTATGTTTTGTGTATAAAAAAGATAGCTTTTGAAACACAGATGCGAAAATAGAGATTAGTCGTTCTTCTTTTTTATTTAGACGAGACATCGCTAAACAGTTTAGGAAGCAGATTTTGAAGAAAAGGCAATTTGATAATATAAACAAAGAAGTATTGTCAGTGCACCCGAAAGGGATTAGATGCATTAATCGATTCGTTTCGGTTTGCTGCGATTGCGACCGCAGATCGCAGCTCGCGCCGGATGGAACTGAACTGCGCACGACTGATTGATGGAATCAAATTTACATGCTACCGGTGCTCGCGATTAAACGCGGAGGTACTTCCATTTCCAACTGTTTTTATTTTCTGAGTAGAATGCTCTAATTTGCGAGAGGCACTTTAAGTGTAAACTCAGCATGGAACTAAAGGAAGAAGGTGAAATTTGAAGCGTAAAGAGATTTGCAATGAACAGTTGTAGAGTATTTGCGTTACAGAACAGTTTCCCACAAAAAGTTGCAATTGTTTCAATTGACTTATCTATTTTTGTTCGGAGGGGACGATTCGGACCTTTTTTTGTACGCTGTGAGAGACACAGTTTTTTATAGTTTAAAAAAGCAAGGCAAGGATGCTTCACTCTGCACTGCTATTTTTGAACAAACAGTGCGGCGTGCAGCTGCTGGGAGGATAATAATTTAGGCATGTTTGCAAAAGTTTTACGAGCTAGGTCGGTCGGTTTGTCTCGAACAAAAAATGATGTTTGTATCACTGGCATTGAGGTGGTATTAGCTCGGCAGGTGGAAAATATCAGCACACAAGGCGGAAGCCTTAAGCGCTAAATCTGCGCTTTTATAGCTTGCAAAAGCTTTTGTGTGCTAATAAAAACTGGGTCGACGTAGGAAGACGGAAAGTGAACCCGAACCGGATACTGGAAAGACACATAAACATTTCAACACGCGTGCACGCGCATAAAAAAAATAATCTGCGATGAACCGAAACCGAGCCTGCCGCTAAACCCATTGGAAAGCGAGCCACGGTGCATCTCCGGGGATGCTGCTCCTAAATCTTGCCGCATAACAAAAAAAAAATGAAGCACGTCGGCGGCAGCATTTCGCGAGCTAGTTTTATAGTTCATAAATAACCCTTTCTTCACGGTCCGTGTGTGAGCGATGATCGATCGGTTGGCTTTACCGGTGGCGCAGCAAAAACACAATCGGCAAGAGGTGGATACGCGTGCTCTACGCTAGTGAAGCGAATAGGTTGTCGAGTGGTGGAGCACGTTCCGGGTGGCTGTGGGGACGTTTTGGCACCGGCCGCTCGGTCCATGCGCTGTTTCGGCCGAGATGGAGGTTTCGGAATTCAATAGAACTATAATTTTTATCGCGTGCTATCCGTGGTTCAATTTGAGCTATTGAAATGTGATTATGAGAGGAGCTTGTAGGTTAACTATACGTTTTCTGCCACACTCTTTACCTTGAATTGTTGTGATAATGTAAGACATCGCTTAGTTGTGAAATTAAAAACAGTTGACTTTTCTTTCATATACCATAGTTTTCTCAATTGCTTTTGTCATATTCAAATACGTATTTCTTCTTCTTACTTTTCTTCGCTGGCGCAACAACATTACAAGACTTAGGGCTATCATTTTTGGATATCCGTAGCAGCGACGACCCGTCGCTGGATAGCTTGTTGCAGGAACGCTATGCGAGTGTCGCATGTTTACGAATTCTTTGCAATATGAAAGCGAATCAAATGGATTGAACCCATTCGGTACATTTAGAATAGTGCTTGTTTTTATCATATATCAACATTCTCATAAATAGTTATTAGTAAAGTAGAAGTAGACTTTCCTTATTCATTACATTCTTTATTATTTTTTTCATCCTTATTCTTCATACTTCCTTGATAGACTTTTTGTATTTCTTTTTATTAGCTTTTTTATGAATTTCTTGCTGAATGCAAAACACAATTCTTAATAATGTTGAATTTTACGCTTGGCATTCAAGCCTTAATTTGATTTGAAACATTTCAAATATATTTTCATACTATGTACGTATGTTTTCATACCGCACGTTATTCCCAACACGTTGCTTATAGTATTTGGCTACGAATAACGATTTTTGTATTGTCAATATAAAGTTGAACTTGAACGTTGTTTAGATATATTTTTCAGATTGCAATAGGCATTTTTTACCTGTTTGAAATTTGAACTTTTAGCTATATCCACACTACCGAAAATCCTTTTAAACCTGTTTTATGATCAACTGTTATATGTTTAGATAGTGCCGAAATTAGTTGGGCAAACATTAGAAGAGGTTTCAGAACCTGCAGTTTTATGTTTAACATTCTATACAAACATTCATATTCCTTTCAGTCAAATTAGTCTTACAAAGGATATTGTGAAAGCTGATGCTTCTTCTTATTCTTGGTGTGAAGCGTTACTTGGTCTTGGTGTAACGAGCGGACAGTAACTATTACATATGTTTTATGAGCTTTTGTGTATATATTTTTTAACCGGTGAATGCATCCACAAAAAAGAACTTCAAGAACAGACAAGAGACATTGTCTTAAATCGGCTTTAAGCCAAGTAATTTTAACCTAAAATTAACTAAAACTAATTCGACTCTTCCTCAGAGTTCTCAATCTTCTGGTACACTTTAGTGAGATGACGGCAAGCGAATTTTCGGAACAATTCTCTCGTGAAGTTCATTTTCGGTCTAAGTTTGTCGCTCGTACACAGCATGTGTACCTGTTTTTTCACAGACTTATCGTTCCATCGCTTTCTTCTCCGTTTGAGCTAACCACCAGTGCATCCTTTGACCAGAGCGCGATTCGCCGGAACCCATTGACATCCTTGTTTGTCGTTTGCAGCACGATATGGTCCATTATTAATTCGATTTTATTATCGTTAAATTGCTCCGCGCGGGCTCGGGCCGTACATCAAGGACGCGAGGGCGCACGCCGATCTGCCGCTTTCTATTGCGAATCCACGGCGCGGAACTAAGATCAGACCGCCGACCGATCGGCGATCGGCAACTTCTTCCACGGTGGTCCGTCCACAATTAAAACGTTCCCGACTGGGCAGAGATGGTTTGCTGTTCCCTCCTGTTCTGGATTAATCCCAGTCGTGGAAAGGCAAAGTCGACGACAACGACGACGACATCGACTCACGACAGCAGCAGGAGGGCATCCGGGCGGCCACGAATTCGCGACGATGCGCCACGATCTCAGCATCGTCCGCCACGCGCGCCACGCTCTCGTGCTCACAAAAACTCCGCGTGCGGCCACAAATAAAATGCAATTCCCGAGACGAAATAATTAACTCAAATAGTCAATAAAAGATTTATGCTCCCGATAGTGGGGAGTGGGGGTGCCTTCGCCTCTCTCCTCGTTCCACCCGCCGGAATCGATTCACCGAACGGGCCACAAAACCTTCAATTGATTAGGCTCCGGTGAGCTTCGATCGCTTCCTTCGGGGTGCCTTCTTCCGGAAAGGACGATCGCCGTATGCGGTGGACGGGACAACGCCAACCGAACGACGACGCCGAGAAACACAGACCACACGATCATGATCATGATTATGATAATTTCGTAATTGTATAAGTTTTAATTCGTTTATATTTATGTTTATTTGCTTTTTATGAGATCGATCGTGCGATAAGGTGATAATTTCGTAATTGTATAAGTTTTAATTCGTTTATATTTATGTTTATTTGCTTTTTATGAGATCGATCGTGCGATAAGGGCGGTTTGCGATTGCCGTTTGGTCGGCGTTTTCCCTTGTCACCGAAGCGCCCAAACGGCGTTCGGTGTGCTTCGCCGGTGGCACCCAGCACCCCCACCGGGGAGGGTGAACCGGACCGGGACGGAAAGGTCGCAGTTCCGGGGGTGATACAAATTGATAACTGCGGCAGGGTTGTGCGCATTGCAACTACGCGCCAGGGTGGTCCTGGGCGCGAGTTGAACCGGAGCTGGCCGTTTGCAGTTGCAGTTTTACGACATCGTTAGCATCGTCTCGCTGAGAGTCTATCGTTGGCGGTTGCCTTTTAATGGGCGCTCAATCAGAGGATTAGAGTGGAAGAGCATGGGAGAAGCAGGAGGCACGATGTCGCGAAGAAATCGAATAAAACTGATTCTTGCAGCTCGTAGCTTCCTGCAGTCGTGCAAATCATCTTACAGAGCAAGTACCATTTGCAGCAGGGTTTACGTTGCATATAGCAAAAGATTATGGTAGGGTTTTATATATTCATTGCGCGGAATTTACTTGGTGGTGATTTTCTAAAAGGATTGATAAAAGGAGGTTGAATTTCACTTTTTAAGTTAACTTTTTGATTGTTCTATTAGTTTAAATCGCGAATGAAACGTACAAATTTTAAATTTGTTATAAAGATCCATAGCATGCTTAGATTCATAATTATTTCTTTTAATTGATATCACGATGAATGCTTGGATTTCAAAGATCCAAAATCAGTCGTAGAAAATGTTATTATTTCTAATGAATTCTTGAACGGTGTAGGGTAACTGTGTCAGTTTTAGTTCAGGCAAACAAAACCCCCAAATATTATTCTAAAATGCATTAAATAAAATGTTACTCCGTGTATTTTGAATCGATAATAATGATTTCTACATAAGTTCCAAGTTATCCAGCAAGCACATCAATATTTGACAAAGTATATAAATATTTGTGCAATGCTTCCAAAATTTCGTTCGATGTGATGTGTACCTACCAAACTGGGTAGCGAGAAATAAGAAACTAGCCAGATAATTGTAAAGTGGCATTTTTCTCAAAGATTTTATTGTTTTATGATTTTTGAAATACTTTCTCGATTTTTATTTCTTTTTTTGATATTGGAATTAATATTTTTAAAGAGGTCGAAACCTGGTATATGGCAAATCTGCTATGGAAGTGATATTTTAATCGTCAAGAACAGTAGGCCGTGGTGATTAAAATGGCGATACTAAATTAAAGAATTAATCACTTCAAATAAGTTTTTACTACAAATCAAGGGTGCAAGTCTGTTTCTATTTTTTATATTAAACAATATTTATATATTTTTTATTACATAATATTTTTAATCTATCGCAT
>KZ067259.1:6106-22383 GCA_002091845.1 Anopheles cracens | reverse complement strand
TCTACACAACTCTTTTATCGACTAGTATATCACTTATATGTTCCCATCCTGTAAATAAAAAACCCTACCGTGAATCGTGTACTTCTTGAGACTACAATACTATGCATAAGACAAATAAGTAACCAAAAAAGAGTTTGTTCTGAAATGAAATGAACCTAACAATGCTGCAAGGTCAAATTCATTATTAATCAATAATCCAAAAAATATATGTAAATCTTTCTTATACTCTGGTCACTTGAAGCCAAGAATGTTGGGGGCAAAAAATTGTTTGGATCGGCTAGTTTTGAAAAAGATCATCCTTCCTGGTCTAAGCTTTTTGTATCGACAGTTTATTCCTCTGTGTATGAGTAGAGGCAACAACGATGATCTAATAATTTGGACCGACAAACTCGATGAACTGAATCATTTGAAATCGTTGAACTCGCTGATTCCTTGCAGCTATGAGATTTAATTCATTCCTCAAAAACACGCAGCAAGCCGGCAACTTAAAGTCCCCGAAAAAATCCCACACACTCAACGAGCAGCTAATAAAGTCATTCTGCGGCCAGGGCCGAGTGTAAACGTGTCGAGAAACGGCGACCGTCGTCGCCGATGTCCTTTGGGGATGCTTTAACGCAGAACGAAACTGCTGCAGTTACGTTACACGCCCCGTAAATTGAAACGACACTCGACCGGAAAGCTGTCCGGAGCGCTGTCTCACACAACGACAGTGGCTCCCGGGGCGGCACCATCCCCGAAACAGCGTCCGGATCCGATCATTAGACCTTAAAGGCCCCATTTAAAATGGCCCCTACTCTATGCCGTCCTGTGCCGGCGGAAACACGGCCACTCGGGCATGGTAACACCCACTCGGGAAAGGTAAACTTGATAATTTCATCTCCATCCTGTGCACGGCGCAACCGGCAGCTGTAGCGCGTCCGTCTCTAATCAAAGCCATCCCCGCACGACCTTCACGGCGACTTTCGGCGTATGTAAATTTGATAATTGCATCGCCGGCGATCGCGTCGCGCGAAGCGGTCGGAGAGCGCGCAGCGGCCTCAGCTCCAGACGGAGATAATGATCGGTTTTGAGGTTGCTCCAGCCCCGGGGGCGACAAATGCATCACGGGATGAGTTTTGCTCGGTTGACGATCTGTTGCTGATGTTGTTTTGTTGTTGCGTTCGGTTCGGTGTTGCCTTCTCCACTCTCCGGGAAGGCCCGCGATCGCGATGGCCTAGTGGTCCACTGATGGTATTTAGGCTTTTATATGTTGGGGGGCTGTTTCTGGTGCGCGTTTTTTTTATTCCTCTCTTAGTAGCAATCCCGACACTGCGACTTCAGTGTGCAGTGGCGCGGATTTTGTTTTGTTTTGCGTCTGAATCTCATTACGTCCCGAACCCGACGGACCGACCGCCCGAAAACCGACGATTTAAATGAGATCCTGCTCCCCGAAACGCGAGCGAGACGGAAGAACGCTCGCGGTCAGATTTGTGTGCCAACGAAACCAGACCATCGACACCTGCAAATCGTTCGCCCGGGCTTGGCGTAGGACGCGGGCGGTCGAACCGTGTGTCCGGTGTGCCATTTAGACGTCCCCAGCTGTGTGCGTATGTGTGTGTGTGTGTGCGGAGGCATCTCGTCGGGAATATCCGGGACTGAGAAGATGATTATTATTATTACCCATTGGCTACAGCGCTCTAGGACGACGGCGACGTGTGTCGCGTGGAATATCCGGGACTGAGAAGATGATTATTATTATTACCCATTGGCTACAGCGCTCTAGGACGACGGCGACGTGTGTCGCGAAGATTCGCTTCCCCGGCCGGATGCTTCTCCAGTGGACGGTGACGTCTTCCACGGGCCCTTTGCCCGCGTCGCGAACTGATCGGATTTTTAAAACGGCTCGGTTTACGGCCGTCGGAAACGTTGCACGAACGAGAGCGAACCTGAGCGGGCGCTTAAAAACGTATTAACCCACAAATGGGTTGCATTCTAAGAAGCTGGTCTTACGACTTTGAATCGCAAATGTGTAGAGCTTTCGGTCGGGAATGCCTTTTGCACGGACCTGTTCATTCCTGTGCGCTTAGAAGCGCTGCGACTCCGCTGGGAGGAATCTAATCTGCGCGGACTTCGCTCCGCACGTTGTTTATGAGGTGCAGCTGCGTTGTCTTGTTAATTGACGTTTTACATATTTTTCTACAAATCGATTTTAGGAGCTTTTAAACGCGGAAAACCGAAATGGAGTTGGGTCGTTGCAGAAGTGATTTCGGTTGGGTGCGTTTGTTAATTGATGCCGATGTTTCTTTAAAATACCTGCAATAATTAAAGAGCAGCTGCTGTTTGGAAACACAATTGCAATAGCTTAGCCGGAGGGGCTTATATTTAATGGTTTGGCAATTTCTATAGCTGAACATAATTGTTTTTCTGGTGATACGATGGCAATAAAGCGATCTCTTCAGGCCAAATTACTATTTAAATTTTCTACACAAGAAAAATAGTAAAAACTTTTTTTTTTTCTCAAAACATAGCACAAAACACCCTAAAAAATATACAGTACCTCAAACGCAAAGTAGAGCACTTTGAAATCACACCGATTTGTTGTTTTCAAAAACCCATATGTAACGTATGCAAAAACAGTCAAAGATACTTTATCAACCAAATTACATTTGTTTCTATAGTATAATCATTATTGTACAAAAATATGTCTACTCCGTTCAGGGCCACCTCGCGGCAGTTGACCGGGACTTTGGTCATAGGTGTCAAAAAAAAATTGTTGGCATTATATTCAATTCCAAGTCGCCTTTCCATTACTTCATCCGCGGTTTTGGCCACGAAATTATTTGGATATATTCTCTTCTTCAATTTTGTCCCGAAAATCCAGAAGAAATTTGTCCAGGAGGATTAGCATGCTTGAGCGCCAACGGTTTGCCCAACTGCTCCATTTCTTCCAGCGCTTGCTTCGAGGAGTGGGCCAAGCTACACGTGGCCAAAACACCAATCGTGATATTTTTCATGAAGTAATGAACTTCTGGGAGGCACTCCGTACTATAAATCTCTACGGTCAATGCCAGCCACGATGAAAAGACGACGGGACGTGACATCTCCTTTTCGCTGATTGTGAGCCGCAGTAACACCTTCCTCGGGAATTTGTTATGCCCAGAATCAGGTTTAATTTCGATGGAATTTCCCTCCTCCAGAAGTGCCAGAATCTTATGAAAATTTGCACAATAGTATCCAGCCAATACGAAGTGAGTAAAAATGGCCGAGATTTTTAGGCACGGTTTAAGCAGGCAGATTGAACAAATTATAGAATGGAGTTCTTTCAGTGTTTTCACCATAGCTAATGTAAATGAAGTGATAGAGGCGCCAAATTTTGACAGTATGTTTTCAACAAGTTTACATTGACCACTGACTGGATGACCGATCACTAGGTGGCAGGGTAATCTCATGAAAAATCGAAGCATTTTGTCGCTTTTTTTAATGAATACGTTAGTTTTCGCTTACATTTCAATGGTGGCAGGGTAATCTCATGAAAAATCGAAGCATTTTGTCGCTTTTTTTAATGAATACGTTAGTTTTCGCTTACATTTCAACATAATCTCATTATAAATTTTAGAGCCATCTGTCAGTATATTAAAAATAATTATTACATAATTTTCAATTCAAACGTCAGTTTAGAGCATCCAAAAAAAACCCGATAAAGTCCCAATTTTTTCACTCAAAGTGGGACACATGAACCATCATTTTTATTATGTTTTATTTACTAGTTTTCGATTATTTATAAAGATTTATTAATTCAAATTTTAAATATGATTTCCTTGTAATCATGTAGAACTCATCGTAATTCGTTAATATTAACACCTAAGCCTCTTAAACAAAAAAAGAAAAAAAAAACTGAACAGAAAATTAATGCTCTGACCATGACTTCTAATGTAGGAAAGAAGTGTTTTTAATTGCATGACCAGCTCAAATTTATCAACCGATGTGATTTATTCATCCTCTCAGTGGTGCAGTAGTTTGTGCGTACAAACAAAACACCCGGCCAAACTAGGAACGAGCAGCATTCATTGACAGACAGTAATTTATGGCTCGCACCATTGCGCGGCCACTCACCGGCCGGCCTAATCCTAACGTGCTTGCGCGAACTGCTTGCAAACAGCGTGTCACGTACGTCACAGGGGTTGAAAATAAATTAATCCACCACCGAGCGCGATCGGGCGCGCGCGCGCGCACACTCACAGTCGTTTCATTTCGTGCACTTTCCATAAATCAATTTTGCCAGCCAGCACGTTCGCCGATTGCACCACGGGATGCAGCGTCTCCCCCTCCCATACAGGGCTCCAACTGACTGCCCGAATTGCTTTCCTAATGGCTCGCCGGCGATCTCGATTAGACGGCCTGGGAACGGGCCGGCCGAGATTGCCCCCGTCGTAAAATGGGATTCCCGCCCCTGTGCTGGCGGTGCATTACCTACGGGAGAGCGATGGCTGTCTTATTTCGAGCGAAGGTCCTGCTCGGACAGAAGGCGGTCGCGTACGAATGAAATCACGTAATTTATAAATTCATCCGAAATGACTACTTGCATTGGGGCTAGGTGCTTACGACGTGCACGCCCGTGTCCGCCTACCACTTCGCGCACTGGAGTCACGAACTTTCGGACCTTCAGACCAGCGGGCACGAGCAACAGCGAGAGGGGCGAACCCGTCGTCAGGCAGTCTCTGGTGGTGGTGCATCGGGTCTCGCGGGCGATTTGGGCCCGCGGGGGCAACCCTAAAGCTGTACCGAGACCGAGAAGGTGGAAGGTGAGACCTGCCCGAGTGCAAACGGTTGAATCTTTACACACGCGTAAACCGCGCTCGTCTGTCTAAAGCACTTTGGTGAGCTATAAATAACATTCGCCTGGGCAGAGCGAGACAGTGCGGCAATCCGTCATGGCGCAGCGCCATGTTCCGGGGCACGAAGGTGGGAATGTAGCATTGGAGCTGTCAATACTGGCGCACTGGCGGCTGTACAGCGGATATAGCGGTTTTACGGTGGTTGTAAAGTTACATCGGGTTGTGCTTTTGCACCGGCAACAAATTTGCAGTCGATCAACAACATCGCACCATGTGTGGGGCCGCGAACCGACGCGAACCGGTTCTGTGGACGCGTGGTTGCCGGGCGCGCATCACGCGGCCGCCGATACCGATCGAAGATTTATCGGGCAACATATTGAAAATTAAATTCAATTTTCCGATCCCGATCCCGATAGTGTACGCGCGTGTGGTACGAAGGGTGATTATGTTTACACAACCCAACGGGACGAACGCGATGGGACACCGGCGGATGTTGGCAGGGCCGATCGCATAAATTTGATCGATCCGGGATCATCCGTCCGCGGAACTGCGAACTTGCGAACAACGTAACACCCCACGGTCGAGGGCTTCTAGAAACCGAAACAAGAGCCACGGCCGGGATCGTGTTATTATGTGGAGCTGTTTTTTTGTGCTGTTGTTGCTTGTTCGAAACCGCCGAGGGACGAATGCGCAGCAAAAAGTAAATAAAAATAACCAAATTAGATCCCTGCTGCAAGATTTATAGATTTTTATTCAATTTATGAAAATGGCCCGACCCGAACGGAGATTAACTAACACACACGTGCGCGAAGTCGTGTCGCCGGATGATGGGGGCTTTAAGGTTAGCGCTTTTCGTTTTCGAATTGTTCGGAACGTGCAGGAAGCGGGGCGATTTGGTGGAGCGTGGAGCGAGTGAGGGGGCGATACGCGGTTTTATAAATTCTTCCCGAAATCGCCTGCCCTCCGTGGTGCACGGAGGATCGAAATTGAATTTTCAAACCCGCAAGCTCGTGAGGGATAAATCAATTTATGCGTTCGCATGGGAAACGCAGCCACGAGCAGGAATTTGATGATGAATTATAATATTAATTAAAATATAATCTTCTTTAATAGTTGCGCCCAGACAGAGGCGCAGCCAGGCACACGAGCGATCTCCAAAATATTTACCCAAGTTCTGTAGGGGTGCTGCTCCGTAGACAGATTAGCCTACGGCACGAAAGCACCCTGCCAATGCAATTCCGAGGATGCACGAGCGAACGACACGGAGCCTCGGTTCAGCTGTCCGCGAAGTGCGCCTGTCGCCGGCGGTCAAGGCCTACCGAAGGGTGGGAAACGATGATGAGTTCCATCTAGAACCCGGCCGGACGTTTCGTGCGGGTTTTCGCATCCGCTGCGGTGTGGATTTGTGCTGTTGTTCCACCCTGGCGGGACCGAGCGGCGATCGCCTTCCGGCGATCACGAAAATTGTTTATTTTAGCTAAACATGCCACCACGAAAGGCGGGCAGTATGCCACGCGGACGAGGGATTTCGCGGGAAGCCAGCTTCCATTCGGATCCCCGAAAACCAACGGCGTTCCTTCCACCGCGACGCTGTTGCTTCTGCTCGCGTGAGCTTTGTCTTGGCACGATTGTCGAGCGGAAATGGTTGAGACGTGAGCCCGGGCGCGCGCGCTCGCGCTCGCCTTTACCGAAATATCGGCCCACTCCGGTTTCGGCGGGTAGCTGGTTTGGTTTGGCGACGACCGGCGGCAACGGTAGCTAGCGATCGGGAGCAGGGAAGCTGTTTGATAGTTTGTTTTCGTTGTTTTTTTAATTAAATAGGCGTCCGGAAAACGGGGTGCTGCAGATCGATGGGACACCGGCGGATGTTGGCAGGGCCGATCGCATAAATTTGATCGATCCGGGATCATCCGTCCGCGGAACTGCGAACTTGCGAACAACGTAACACCCCACGGTCGAGGGCTTCTAGAAACCGAAACAAGAGCCACGGCCGGGATCGTGTTATTATGTGGAGCTGTTTTTTTTGCTGTCGTTGCTTGTTCGAAATCGCCGAGGGACGAATGCGCAGCAAAAAGTAAATAAAAATAACCAAATTAGATCCCTGCTGCAAGATTTATAGATTTTTATTACTTCTTGTAGTTTCCCTCTTCAAAAAATCTTTGGGTGGGGTTTATAATGAGCTTTATAGTTATATCAAACCATACATCCTAATGAATAGTCTATTTGATCCATATGACTTTTATATATTTTGAAATGTGAGACACATATTGAATATTTGTATTTTAAAAAAAAATTTGGAGCTTTCCGGAACAGTTTTTTGTTAGTTTATATATTTCATTTTGGTATTTTTTTGATATTGATAATAATTTGATTCGATATTCATTTTGATTTTTATAGTCGTTTCAAATTCATTTTGTTATTTTATTATTTATTTCTTTGCACTAGAACCTTTTTTGTGCTTGTATCGAAGTACTACTCTTTGTCGACCAATTTCTGTCAGTTTGAACATAGATTTCGAGTTTTAACATGCTCAAGATTATTTCTCTTGGTGCTAAATTTAACAATGAGTCTTCATTGTGGTCATTAGTGTTTCTGATACAGCAGATATTTTTAAGCATGAATTCATATTTTTTGTCCTATCATTTTTCCTCACATGAATGGATATGGATACAATTATTTTTCAAATTTTATTCCCAAAATTGTACCACTTTAAGTTATTTATTATTTTTTTATTATTTCTGTATGAAAATGGCGTCAATAAAAAGGATGATGAATATAAGATATTTTCTTCCTTCTTCTTTCGATTCAAGTAAACCCTGTGAAGCCACTTTCCGTTCTATACTCGTCAAAATGCGCGCGGCGCAACAAATCGCCCAAATTAAGTTCAAAATTTATAAGCCTCGTTATCGATTGGCTGAAACGGTTTCAAACGCTTCCCATCAGCTTATCAAACGATAACGAGCGTAATATAGTTTAGCTGCAATCATGATTAAACTCAACACCTGTACCGTGGCACCCTATGATCACGCCAGCCGCGATCGAAACCAACCATAACGATCCTCAAACTATCGTCAAGCCCACATCCGAAGATAATGGATCTTTCCCCTCGCAAATGTAATCCATCCTCGCGCAGCGAGATAAAACACAGAGCAGCGGTATTGCACCGGCAACAAATTTGCAGTCGATCAACAACATCGCACCATGTGTGGGGCCGCGAACCGACGCGAACCGGTTCTGTGGGCGCGTGGTTGCCGGGCGCGCATCACACGGCCGGCGATACCCGATCGAAGATTTATCGGGCAACATATTGAAAATTAAATTCAATTTTCCGATCCCGATCCCGATAGTGTACGCGCGTGTGGTACGAAGGGTGATTATGTTTACACAACCCAACGGGACGAACGCGATGGGACACCGGCGGATGTTGGCAGGGCCGATCGCATAAATTTGATCGATCGTGGCTCTTGTTTCGGTTTCTAGAAGCCCTCGACCGTGGGGTGTTACGTTGTTCGCAAGTTCGCAGTTCCGCGGACGGATGATCCCGGATCGATCAAATTTATGCGATCGGCCCTGCCAACATCCGCCGGTGTCCCATCGCGTTCGTCCCGTTGGGTTGTGTAAACATAATCACCCTTCGTACCACACGCGCGTACACTATCGGGATCGGGATCGGAAAATTGAATTTAATTTTCAATATGTTGCCCGATAAATCTTCGATCGGTATCGGCGGCCGCGTGATGCGCGCCCGGCAACCACGCGTCCACAGAACCGGTTCGCGTCGGTTCGCGGCCCCACACATGGTGCGATGTTGTTGATCGACTGCAAATTTGTTGCCGGTGCAATACCGCTGCTCTGTGTTTTATCTCGCTGCGCGAGGATGGATTACATTTGCGAGGGGAAAGATCCATTATCTTCGGATGTGGGCTTGACGATAGTTTGAGGATCGTTATGGTTGGTTTCGATCGCGGCTGGCGTGATCATAGGGTGCCACGGTACAGGTGTTGAGTTTAATCATGATTGCAGCTAAACTATATTACGCTCGTTATCGTTTGATAAGCTGATGGGAAGCGTTTGAAACCGTTTCAGCCAATCGATAACGAGGCTTATAAATTTTGAACTTAATTTGGGCGATTTGTTGCGCCGCGCGCATTTTGACGAGTATAGAACGGAAAGTGGCTTCACAGGGTTTACTTGAATCGAAAGAAGAAGGAAGAAAATATCTTATATTCATCATCCTTTTTATTGACGCCATTTTCATACAGAAATAATAAAAAAATAATAAATAACTTAAAGTGGTACAATTTTGGGAATAAAATTTGAAAAATAATTGTATCCATATCCATTCATGTGAGGAAAAATGATAGGACAAAAAATATGAATTCATGCTTAAAAATATCTGCTGTATCAGAAACACTAATGACCACAATGAAGACTCATTGTTAAATTTAGCACCAAGAGAAATAATCTTGAGCATGTTAAAACTCGAAATCTATGTTCAAACTGACAGAAATTGGTCGACAAAGAGTAGTACTTCGATACAAGCACAAAAAAGGTTCTAGTGCAAAGAAATAAATAATAAAATAACAAAAAAAAAATCACATATTCTGTGCAATATGTACAATATATCATTTAATTTGGTTTCAAATCATTTTGATAAACCTAACAAGATTGTTTATAACATCAATTAATCATTATTCAATTGTTATAGGGCTCGGTTAGTGTTAAAAAAATGTTATGCAGGTTTCTTTTGGCCAGTCAACCTGAGTAAATAACGATAAAGATAATGATAGTTTGGACAAGAACTGCCTATTTCCTGTCGAGATTTACCGTAATATCCCAGTAGTTTTAATTATTTCTACAAGATACATTTAAAACATCTAACATCAACATCTACGAAACATATCTACTATTTGAATATTTGTGTTTGAAAATGGTATTTTAAAATCCTCCAATTTCGTAAAAAATTTTGAATTGAAAATTACAACTATATTATGAAGACAATTTACTTTAAAAAAATTGAATTATGTATTTCCAAACCAGTTTTAACTGTAAACAAAACCATCTGTTGTGAAGCGTTTTTAGATAAAAATGTTAAGCGTTTCAGGAACGCAACAATAACAACACAGGCTGTGAGATGGTCGTAGCCATCATTTATTATGGCAGGGTTCGCGATGGCGACACCGGGAAGTCAGAGAGGAAAAAAGGCTTAAATAGAGGTGAAGGACGCGCCTTCGGTCTCTTTAGGAAAAACCACCGCGAAAAAAGTCACCTAATTTGTGGCGCGTTACGACCCGCGTTTTCGAGTTTTCACCGAGTTACAGTGAGAAATAAACCGACTACATTTTTAAAACTTTCGCGTTTTTGGTTACACACACAACACACATATATCGTGAGAAAACAATGATATTGAATAAAGATAGTATATAAGATAAATAGTAAACAGAATAAATCGAAAATATAAGATAAGAAAATATCTAAAATATAAGATAAGAAAATCATGAAGGAATTAAAAACATTAAAAGGCCGTCAAATAAAAACATAATAATGAAAGCAGCAGCGTTTATCTTTGTACCATACAATATTTTCTGCAAATTTGCACCAGTGCCAAATCTGGGTACAATTATAATTTTCAGATTTAAAGTTAGCATGTTTTTAATATCGTACTGGCTTTAAAACTTTTATCTTTTTTATTCTATCTTATGGTTTTAATATCAGTGAAATGATATTCTAATCCATTTATGTTGTAAAGCTTTTAAAGTTTATCTTTTTCTTTTATATTTCCTCCGAATCATTATTTCCTCTTTTAGACTATGACATTAAATTATAACATAGTTTTAAATTATGTAAAAATATACACCAATATTCTAGAACAAAGCTGGCAAATAGCTGAAACACTACTTAAAATTAATTTAAAAAAAATAAAAAAATGTTATGCAGGTTTCTTTTGGCCAGTCAACCTGAGTAAATAACGATAAAGATAATGATAGTTTGGACAAGAACTGCCTATTTCCTGTCGAGATTTACCGTAATATCCCAGTAGTTTTAATTATTTCTACAAGATACATTTAAAACATCTAACATCAACATCTACGAAACATATCTACTATTTGAATATTTGTGTTTGAAAATGGTATTTTAAAATCCTCCAATTTCGTAAAAAATTTTGAATTGAAAATTACAACTATATTATGAAGACAATTTACTTTAAAAAAATTGAATTATGTATTTCCAAACCAGTTTTAACTGTAAACAAAACCATCTGTTGTGAAGCGTTTTTAGATAAAAATGTTAAGCGTTTCAGGAACGCAACAATAACAACACAGGCTGTGAGATGGTCGTAGCCATCATTTATTATGGCAGGGTTCGCGATGGCGACACCGGGAAGTCAGAGAGGAAAAAAGGCTTAAATAGAGGTGAAGGACGCGCCTTCGGTCTCTTTAGGAAAAACCACCGCGAAAAAAGTCACCTAATTTGTGGCGCGTTACGACCCGCGTTTTCGAGTTTTCACCGAGTTACAGTGAGAAATAAACCGACTACATTTTTAAAACTTTCGCGTTTTTGGTCGAGTTACAGTGAGAAATAAACCGACTACATTTTTAAAACTTTCGCGTTTTTGGTCCACCCTGGCGGGACCGAGCGGCGATCGCCTTCCGGCGATCACGAAAATTGTTTATTTTAGCTAAACATGCCACCACGAAAGGCGTTCAGTATGCCACGCGGACGAGGGATTTCGCGGGAAGCCAGCTTCCATTCGGATCCCCGAATACCGACGGCGTTCCTTCCACCGCGTCGTTGTTGCTTCTGCTCGCGTGAGCTTTGTCTTGGCACGATTGTCGAGCGGAAATGGTTGAGACGTGAGCCCGGGCGCGCGCGCTTGCGCTCGCCTTTACCGAAATATCGGCCCACTCCGGTTTCGGCGGGTAGCTGGTTTGGTTTGGAGACGACCGGCGGCAACGGTAGCTAGCGATTGGGAGCAGGGAAGCTGTTTGATAGTTTGTTTTCGTTGTTTTTTTAATTAAATAGGCGTCCGGAAAACGGGGTGCTGCAGATGGCAGCTGCCATTTCGAAGAATGCGCTGTTTCGGTATGAGATCATTTCGATCGTTCCCCGAATGAATCAGATCACGCAAAGTTTTTAAGTGCCGGCAATAACATTTGCTGCAAATACGCTCGTTTGTTTGTGGCTTTGTTTTATGGAACACACGATGATGGGCAAGAGATGAAGGCAACCTAACGCTCCTAAATTGAGCATGCCTTTCAGCTGCGATGCTATTGAGTCAAAAACGTTTTTTTTTCCGTGGTGCACGGAGGGTCGAAATTGAATTTTCAAACCCGCAAGCTCGTGAGGGATAAATCAATTTATGCGTACGCATGGGAAACGCAGCCACGAGCAGGAATTTGATGATGAATTATAATATTAATTAAAATATAATCTACTTTAATAGTTGCGCCCAGACAGAGGCGCAGCCAGGCACACGAGCGATCTCCAAAATATTTACCCAAGTCCTGTAGGGGTGCTGCTCCGTAGACAGATTAGCCTACGGCACGAAAGCACCCTGCCAATGCAATTCCGAGGATGCCCGAGCGAACGACACGGAGCCTCGGTTCAGCTGTCCGCGAAGTGCGCCTGTCGCCGGCGGTCAAGGCCTACCGAAGGGTGGGAAACGATGATGAGTTCCATCTAGAACCCGGCCGGACGTTTCGTGCGGGTTTTCGCATCCGCTGCGGTGTGGATTTGTGCTGTTGTTCCACCCTGGCGGGACCGAGCGGCGATCGCCTTCCGGCGATCACGAAAATTGTTTATTTTAGCTAAACATGCCACCACGAAAGGCGTTCAGTATGCCACGCGGACGAGGGATTTCGCGGGAAGCCAGCTTCCATTCGGATCCCCGAAAACCAACGGCGTTCCTTCCACCGCGACGCTGTTGCTTCTGCTCGCGTGAGCTTTGTCTTGGCACGATTGTCGAGCGGAAATGGTTGAGACGTGAAAAAAAAACGATACAAAGCAACAAAGTATACCTGCTCTACTAATGCTCTGTCGTTTCCCTCTCGGAACATACTGATTGGTGTACTCATACGTCAACACCTTTGATTGAGCCATACTCTCAACATCAATATGCAAAGCTTTGTCTCTCGCCTCTGTCACAGAAGCTCGCAGTAATTACGGAAGAAATAAATAGATCACCACGGGGATTTGCATACGCGCGTTCTTGTGAATGAAAACCTCGACCGGGCAGCATGGCCAGAACTTTCCTCCCCCTCTCGAAAGCCGTGCCACCGCCGGCATCGGCATCACGACCGTGCCCGGCGCACATACCGTCACGTCTCGCGCGTTCGCGCCTAACGACGCTCGCGAATCATTAGGCGGACGCGAACGCGGACGGTTAATAGATTAAACGATTCGATAGCGAACTGAGGGCCCGCTGCACAACGGCCCGGCGGTGCAGATCGAAAGCAAGATGGCGGGCCGGGATGTCTGGCGGCGGGTTTTTTTTTTGTGTGGCCACCCGTCGATCGGCCGCGGGTTTTCCGCACGTTCGCTGCTCGCGACAGATTTATCTATCCTGGCCCGAACGCCCCGAACGCAGCTGGAAAGGGTGGCACACTCACACTCACACAGGCGCGCGCGGGCACGATCGGGCCGCGACATCGTAATAAATCACCTCACTAACGACGCCTAATGATTGCAGATAGAGTGTGATTTAGAATATCACTGTTGGCAGTTAGGTGAAAATTAAAAGGTTATTATGCGGTCTCGGGCCCGGCGCTGGTGCGATTGGGCGGCCGCGGTGCCGTGGGACACATGCGGCTTCACGCGCTGTTGTAGGTTGCATGTTGCGTCGCGCCGTCACGCCGTCAGCACGCCTGCTCGGGGGCTGCCGCGCTACCTGATCGGAAGGCCCGCGCGCGATCGCTCGATCGATCGCGCACATTCCCGGCACGATTCGCTCGAAATAGAGCAAACGGGGGCTAAGAGCGATGTAGGCGTTTCATCCTGTGGTCGTTAGTTGGTTGGGGGCAGGTTTCCGACGGGGGTTGACGGGGTAGTCACGAACCGGGTCCGTTCACACGCGGCTCACCACTCGATGCAGTTTTCGGGTGGGTTTCTGCAGACTGGTGCGGGTCGAGTCGTGGCGTCGATGCATTATGAGCCCCGACGGGCAACGGGCCGTCACGCTGGCTTTATAATTGCCGGCAAATTGTGATTAATTTGTACACCCGCGGTGGAGCATAGCGTTCTAGCGATTATGCTGTAGGGTGGGGTGCGTTGCGCTGTTTGCATTTCGCATGACGCTTGTCGAGCACGCGTAGGTAACACAGTTGTCCATTTGCGCTGATCGCTGCGCGTAATAGTGGTAATCAATAAATCGTGCGCTGAGGTCGTTGGATGCTGGAGAGTGGATAAAAAATAGAATAAAAATGGAAACAGAACGAGAGAGACCAGAGATCTCTTTCAAAATAAAGCTGGTAGAAAAAGGGAATCCGGTAGAGTTGTATTATTTGGGTGTAGTTACTGCTGCGGTCGTTCGTGGAAAATCTTATTGATTGCTCTCTCTACCTGGTGCAATCTTTACGAGCGTGCTTAACACAAAAAACCAACTCGTATGTTTTAAGCCCGTTTTGCACTTTAATCCTCCTTTCCAAGAATTGCTAATTGCTGAAGAATAATTGATTTCTCAACACGCTTTCCCCTGTCTGCGATCGGAGAGAAAGTGGTGCGCGAGTGCTGCAATCAGGTGCGAATGCAGACACCATCAAGGATCGTGCTTTGTGTGCCGAAATATATGGAACACCGTATCGCGCTCTCGGCGGTTTTTCGTTTAACCGGCCCCGGTTCCGGTCGAGCAACTCTCTAAAGCGTGAGGTTGCCATAAAACACTGAAATAATCTTGCTTTTACGAGCGGCTTTGCTGTGGTTGAGTTTACTTTTGGGGTGGGTTCCGGCATTAAGGGGTTTTAATTGATATATTTTTAATTTTCAATTTACTCTCGAGAGCTTTATTGCTTTATGAGGGACTGTATGGATTTTTTTGGCTTCAAACGGACATAGTCGATGAGATAAAACAAAGCCTCAGACTCATGAGTACAGGTCCTAAATTAGATGTAAATCAATCAACAATTGAAAATTTTATGTTAAGCTTTTGTAGTCAAAGCTTTTATCGAATTTATTTTGCCATTAGGTTTACCTTTGGGTTAGCAATCTTGGTCGTTGCATGTTCAACATTGATTGTGGAAGTCATCTAACAATCGTTTTTGTATGTAATTGTTCTAAAAGTCTGTTTTTTTTTCTTTAATATACCATGTATCAAGATGTTCCTGTGTAACTTCATGTGAACTTTGTTAGACAACTTGTCGAATGACACATGTCATGTCGCATACGATAAACTTTAGCTAGAGCGTGCGCTCAGAGATAAAAAATAACACATGAAACTGTACATCAGAAATGAAACATATCAAATGTCCAAGATGAATTATCCTCTTATCTTTCCCTTTCCAAACATACATTATTTTGTGCTTCGGTACAACATCAAAGCATACGACCGGCATACACGATATCCGTTTCTGTGTATCCTTTTCTTTTGCAACACGCAATATGGAATGGAAGCAAATCATTAATTCATGATGTCGCTAATCCAAAACCCTGCGATTGCAGCTAATAAATATTGCAACGGCAGCGAAATACAATCCAGGCGCGCGGTAACTGCAGCATAATTGAATCTTCAAACTTGTTTATATCGGTTGCCGAACATTCGTTGTTCTTTTTGCGTGCTCCCGGTTTTGAAATGTTTGGCCGGAAATGTATGACGAAAAATCAATTGTACAGCGATCCCTTCATAAAGGTTTGATATTGACATTTTGGGTTAAACATTTTATAACATTTTTTCATTCATATAATTTTGGCGAAGTAACCCTTCAAACATTTAGCTGAGGAATATAGCAAACAAAGCGTATTTTTTACGAAATATAAAGTACAAAAACTTCTTTAAGCGTCACTATTTAACCCTACCGTCTGTACTGCTCAATCCTCACAAAACTTCAATGCTCACGAAAAGCATAAATTATGGATTGGAGATCGGGTAACTACCGCGGGCCTGCAAAGGTCTCCTCGCCCGACGGTGATAAAAAGAGCCGGCTAAGAGAACCGCAAAGTTCAAACGAACCGCAAACGCAATCCGCACGCTTCGCGGCTGCCGATTTACTTGCGCAAGGTAAGCTGTCATAAATTATCAAACGAGGATGGACCGCGCAAGTTCGGTGGTTTATTCACTGAAATTGCATTGCGACCACAGATCGGCACGGAGTCGGTACACCGTTTTATGTTTTATTTTTTTTTCGTTGAGTTGGGCCGGGGGAGAAGATGCAGATGCCCTGTACAGTCAACGCCCACTCCCATAAGAGTACATTGCGCGGATGCAAGCAGATGAACTTCCAAGGTTCCAGGGCGGACCTCCATTTCCATTCC
>KZ067255.1:147944-163332 GCA_002091845.1 Anopheles cracens | reverse complement strand
GTGCAGACGGAGTGGGGGGGGTGGTGCAACACGCCAAACAGGGAAAAGCAAAGGCAAACAATAACAACAGCACCAACACCGTGCCGCCGCGGCCTCAACGTGTCGAGGGGAAATGGGATTTTTCCGGCGAAGGGAAAATGCAATATCAATCTGGACTAAACTACACCCGCGAGCACCCCCCGGCCGAACCAACTCGGATGGGGATGGGGACGATGGAAAGCGCTTGCTTCACGTACGACGACCCACTTTCTCGCTCGCACTGGGGAAACGCAGGCGAAAATAAAAATTTGCAACGAAAATTGCACTTTTCGTTAAGTTCTATCCGAACCCCGGCCAATCCTCGGGCGGTTGTGTGTGTGTGTGTGGTGGTGCGTTGATTGTCTGATCTGCCGCTTTTGGTGCTTGCTGATGTTTTGTTGTTGCTGCAGGAAATGCAATGCATACGGTCTTTTATTCGTTTTTTTTAACAACACAATTGAACCCGAGACTCGGCAGGACAAGAAGGGAGAAGTTATAAATGCTTATCCACACGGAACATAATTTGAAATGGTTTTGGTTGGTGTGCGGTTTAAGGGTTTTGGATGTCATGAGAGCCATTACACGTTTTTTATGTTCACAAACAACGAAATTTGTTCAGGTTTAAAATAAATTCGCTATAGATTCTGACATTTTATATGTTACTCTTTACTAGTCAGTATCTTTTAGTATATGTAATTTCGTTATTGAAGTTTCTAAAACAACATGAAAAGATTGTTGAAATTTCAAGAATGAAATTTGATTTTAAACTCATTATTTTAAAAAAAATAGCACAAAACTCTAGGAACGACAGCTGCAACATGATCTTCAATTTTACATCTAAAATGACACCCGAAGTACAATATTGTTTTTATTATTTTCTAATTTAAAAATATATTCTTTATTTTCTAGAGGTCCTAAGAATAAAATGATACTTAATTTTTCCGTTATTATAGCAAGAATTAAGCAGGATTGCTTGAGGGTACAATAAAGTTAGGGAAACCCCATAATTACCACCAGGTGTGATCCTACATATGTTGTCCAGGAAACAACAAAAAAGAGCTTTATTTAAATCGATTCAGCGAATTCTTCGTCTGTATCAAAATAGATATAAACTATAAGCTTACTATCTGGTGTGCTGTTGCTAGATGTATATGTTTAATAATCGCCAAAGCTAAACGTCCTGTGCAAATCAATAGTTAATGACATTTTCCTGGAATATATGACTCATAGAAGCAACACGGAATTATCACGGAATTATCACCAACACGTTGTTGGAGGGACTCAACGTCACATGTCGCTCGCTTTATTGAACGCAACACAATAACGCCAAGGGTAAACACGCTCTTATCTTAAATTTCGAAGAAGTTTTCTGAAGCTTACGGGACACACTTATGGGATTTTTCGATATCTAGATGTACCTTCTGCTTCGCCTCTTCACAGCACGGAAAACCCAAAGGCGTTCGATAAGCACATCTACAATTGTTTGATTGCGGATGACGGAAACCCACATAAAGAGTCGCCCGCACTGCACGCCGAGAAGTGGTTCTTCTTACGTGTAACATGTTGACATAATGCAGTAACAACAACAGACAAACATTCAACCTGAAGTAGGAAGCAAAAGTGTTATAACCTCGCGAAGGGCGGGGGGCGCAAAGGAGCAGCTTTCACGGAAGGAGATAAATACATGGCCACGGATATATGCGTTCGGGTTGCTCCCGTCCTTCTGCCTCTCACGCGGTAGTGGTGGTGTTACTGATAAGAACAGCTCGTCCGTGTGGAGAACGGAGCCGTGTTCCTTTCACGACACAGTAATATCCCGTTTTGTGCTGGACATCTATTTGCGCACACATTCCACCTGGTGGTGGTGATGGTGGGGATAATGTTCTCGTGTGTGAATGTGTGGCAGATGAGAGATTTGTGAAGAAAGGTGCAGTATTTTCAGCCCGGCTGCTGTTGCCGTCCGTGGAATTTAGGGCTGCGAAATCCGGTTCTCTTTTGCTATTTCTGTTCCTCTTCTGTTGTGCTTGTACGGAACGGTAAGGGTCGGCTTACACCGCTACACCACTTGGTATAATCTTCCGTACGTCGTTTTTTTTCTTGCTGCTTTCTCGGTGAGGAGGGACTTATTTTTTAAGCCATTTACTTCTCATGTTGCTTATGGAGGATGGGACACATCAGAACATCAAACGCGGCACGTCTCGGCGTGCTTTCTCGGGAAGGATTTTAATGGCGCTTCTCGGTGACATAGCAATGCCCGACAATTCGTGAAATCCATCATATCCAGCCAGTGGCGACCGATAGCGGTTGCGCCACCGACCACGTCGTGGTGACCATCAATCGAAGCTTCCTTCGGGATGGCCGCAAATCCGGCACACCCGGCGACAATGTAACAAATTACGGCCATCACCACTCACGCCCACCGGAGGCGTTAATTACCGCCTGTTTATATCACCGGTGGCGCGCCGCGCACCGTACGGAAATGGTGAAACTGCATTCACTACTGGCTGGCGGGGCTAATTCGCGCATCCACGAACGGGTGGCGCCTGTTTCGAATTGTTGCCTGGAACGGCGCTACATGAACCGCATGATAAAAAAAATGGTTGAACAATTGTCCCCTGCACCCGGTGCGTGGGGGGTTTTCCCACCCAACAAAAATGTAGTGTGAAATTTTCGCTTTTTTTGTCAGTATCAGTATCTATGTGCACACGTCATGTTTCGTGTAATCGCTCCTCTGCTTGTTATGCAAAATGATCCTCCTTTCATTAGTAGGGGTGCCCACGATTCGGCGTCGTGTGTGGTAATAGACAAGGCACACTTCACGCTATCACAGCGCAAAAAAGCGGAAATAGCTCCCTGGCGCAACGTGCCCGATTATCGGATAGTATGTAACCTATTTTTTCAACAGATTAATTCGCTTTCGTGGAACGTTGTTTGAGTTGGGCCATTACTTTGGAAACGTTAGCTTTGGTTTAGTGTCTTTCTTTTAAAACATAACCTTTTGATCAACGTTGTTCAGTTTCGCCAAATATCTATAGCAAAGAAGAAAGCGTATGTTGTGTTTTGTTCGAGAACTCATCTGGACTTTGACATCTTCTAAGGTCAAATGGTGGACGGTGGAGAAACTCCCTTCCAAGCCATTGAAGTCCTTTCTTATGTTGAATACCTTGTTGGTCGTTGCCGAACGAGTATTACTGACTAGTGTTAGAAACGATAATGATTTGGTATGGGCTAAGGATGAATGAATATAGTACATTTTTTGTAAAATGAACAATGCTATCAAAAACGGGTTTTCATCCAGATTCAGCATCCCGATGCCAATGTTGATAGTTCCGGATCGGCGATATCCCAGACATGGGATCGAAGGTCCCAAAACTCGATCCGGATTCAATTCCTCAACGGCAGTAATGTATGTAGACTACACCCAACTACTTTATTTTATATTCCAAATATCGGTAGGGGTTTTTTCAACCCATCCCTGATGATCACGACCAGTTTTCGGCAGAAATTCGTTGCCAATTTCCAACGAAATCCAAGTCTTCAGCTAAGTCAAGTCTATCGTTGGTGCAGAAACACGAGCTAGGCAATAACTTGTGAAGTTATTTTCCAAACTAATTCGCCCCGAGAAGCGATAATACCAAAATCACGTACTGTAATCGGTTGCCTGTGTATCGATCGGCCTTATCATGCTGTGCAGCGCTTCCCTAATCGTCTTATCCTAACCTGACGGCGATTGGAACCGTTCTCCACACGGACGAGCTGTTCTTATCAGTAACACCACCACTACCGCGTGAGAGGCAGAAGGACGGGAGCAACCCGAACGCATATATCCGTGGCCATGTATTTATCTCCTTCCGTGAAAGCTGCTCCTTTGCGCCCCCCGCCCTTCGCGAGGTTATAACACTTTTGCTTCCTACTTCAGGTTGAATGTTTGTCTGTTGTTGTTACTGCATTATGTCAACATGTTACACGTGAGAAGAACCACTTCTCGGCGTGCAGTGCGGGCGACTCTTTATGTGGGTTTCCGTCATCCGCAATCAAACAATTGTAGATGTGCTTATCGAACGCCTTTGGGTTTTCCGTGCTGTGAAGAGGCGAAGCAGAAGGTACATCTAGATATCGAAAAATCCCATAAGTGTGTCCCGTAAGCTTCAGAAAACTTCTTCGAAATTTAAGATAAGAGCGTGTTTACCCTTGGCGTTATTGTGTTGCGTTCAATAAAGCGAGCGACATGTGACGTTGAGTCCCTCCAACAACGTGTTGGTGATAATTCCGTGATAATTCCGTGTTGCTTCTATGAGTCATATATTCCAGGAAAATGTCATTAACTATTGATTTGCACAGGACGTTTAGCTTTGGCGATTATTAAACATATACATCTAGCAACAGCACACCAGATAGTAAGCTTATAGTTTATATCTATTTTGATACAGACGAAGAATTCGCTGAATCGATTTAAATAAAGCTCTTTTTTGTTGTTTCCTGGACAACATATGTAGGATCACACCTGGTGGTAATTATGGGGTTTCCCTAACTTTATTGTACCCTCAAGCAATCCTGCTTAATTCTTGCTATAATAACGGAAAAATTAAGTATCATTTTATTCTTAGGACCTCTAGAAAATAAAGAATATATTTTTAAATTAGAAAATAATAAAAACAATATTGTACTTCGGGTGTCATTTTAGATGTAAAATTGAAGATCATGTTGCAGCTGTCGTTCCTAAAGTTTGTGCTTAATTTTTTTTTAATCATGAGTTTAAAATCAAATTTCATTCTTGAAATTTCAACAATCTTTTCATGTTGTTTTAGAAACTTCAATAACGAAATTACATATACTAGAAGATACTGACTAGTTAAGAATACCATATAAAATGTCAGAATCTATAGCGAATTTATTTTAAACCTGGATGAATTTCGTTGTTTGTGAACATAAAAAACGTGTAATGGCTCTCATGACATCCAAAACCCTTAAACCGCACACCAACCAAAACCATTTCAAATTATGTTCCGTGTGGATAAGCATTTATAACTTCTCCCTTCTTGTCCTGCCGAGTCTCGGGTTCAATTGTGTTGTTAAAAAAAAACGAATAAAAGACCTCTTGTCCCAATTTCGGTGGTAACCTTACTTTTGTTCGTGCGCCGTTGGCTGCAATTTGTGATTTTTATTTCATTTTTCCTGCTGTGTGTGTGTACGTTTATTTGTTTTTTTTTCGGTGGTGGCGATGGCGTGTGATGTAATGATACTCCGGTGTGTAGTCCATTAACATTATCGCTTCATTACCACCGGACGGGACACGGGCCCCATGATGCCTCCACTTTTATAGTTGGTGGTTTATTTTTCGTTTTTATCATGACAGTCGGAGTCGCCGTAGCCCGCGGCCGGGCCCGGTTCTGCATGTCGTTATCTGCTGTTTGTTGTCTCAACTTTTGCTTCAGCTCGCGCAGTGTCTGCTTTCTTGGCCGTAGTTCCTGTACGGCCCGGGGGTCAGCCAGAGTCTGATTGTTGTGTGCGCCCTGGTTGTTCGGTTGAGTCTCGTGGTTGAGATGGCGTGGGTACGGATGAAGGGGTACGACGGTTTATTTATTTTGCCATGCCATGCTTAATGTGTGACACCTTTAGCATTTGAACAAGCGCGTGTGCGCCTTCTCGTCCTTCCTCACGCGCCATGCGCTTGTCTAAGGGCGATTAGAACGGACGAGAGTGATAAAGCGTTCAACGTTTACGGGGGGAATAACTCACTGCAGGAGGTAGCAGATTTAATCGCTTTTCAAGGGGCTTAAAGGGCAATAAAGCCATTATAATATTAAATAATTGAGAGTTCGATAAAAGATATGTTTAAAATTATTTTTGGACTAATATTAAATCTTTTCTTTCTATTTTTAGGTAAGTTCCAACTGCTCATCCATCTCTTCCACGACGGTTTTGGACATCAGACAGACAAAGCTAAAAAGCTAAGAGGCGAAAAACACAACGCTGGACTGTACGGTGAAATAGAAACAATAACACGAATTTACATTTCCTGCACCGCGTGCCATACGCTTCCACGTAGTTTAATGCTGCTAAACCAGAGAGAACCAATCAATTCGAGCTTTTCAGAAAAGTAATCCAAAGCAATAGAAAAACGAGCAAACGCGTCGTGCAACAGCAGCAATCTTGTCGTTCTTGCCTTGGCAGATAACAGAGATAGACAATTTGCCTGAACCGGAGAAAAAATCATTCCTGCGCTTGTTTTTTTTGTCGTCAGCTTGTATGCATTGCATTTCCTGCAACAACAACAAAAAACATCAGCAAGCACCAAAAGCGGCAGATCAGACAATCAACGCACCACCACACACACACACACAACCGCCCGAGGATTGTTTTGACAACTCGTGTTGATGTGCAGAATTGTAAGACGAAAAGTTGTTTGGTGAATGAGTTGGTTGAGTGGAGCATGCAAGATCCAAAGAATCCACTCTATTCGTTCTAAGAATCCACTCTATTCGTTTTAATCAATAGCAATCCTTAATACAAACCTCTCTCTTGTTTTTATTTGCATTGGGTTTCCTTTAATTGGCTTCAACCACATTGGGTTTCCATCACTTATATAACCCACTACTTTGATTAGTATGTGAAGCAGAAATGTATGGCAAACAGCAGCACTCCAATTCGTTTTTTTTGTTGGTCAAACTATATTTTCGCGCACGTGTATGTACTATCTAGACGCACGTGGTTTAGACGATTATTTATTCAAATTCTCTCCACCGACTAACCGCCCTTCCCGTTCGCCCTTGAGATCGACGTAACAGGAGCTCATTTGTGGCAGTTTGAATGCACACTGCGCGCACTTTGCTGCCCACCGTGTGTGTGTCTGTGTTCCCGAGTGCAGTTGTTGGTGGCAAATGATAAGAGCGAGCCGCAGTCGCCCGCAACACAATGCACTGCTCCATGACCGCTGGCGATAATAATATCAATAATGTTGTTTCCCTATCATGGTTTGGTGGCTATTGGTTTGAGATGGTGGTGTGGCTTACCCAACCCGTCTATCCGTGTCCATCATGCTCATTCCGAAAAAAATACGACGTTTCGTCGATCGATTCGGTTTGTTGGGTTCGTGTTTAGTATTGGGACGCTCAACGCGCATCGAACGCGCTTCCCGCTCGTTAGTATGACAAACAAATGATTCACTTGAACGTCGCGACTTGCCCGTCCGGTAGGAGGGTGTGGTGGTTCGGTCTGTGCCAGATTAAAATAATTCCATCGTCTCCTGCCCGGCTCCCAGCAACCATAGAGATAGCAGCCGCGTGGAGCTGCGATTCATCCATCATCGAATGGAAATTAGATTAGAACCGAACTCTCCCCCTATCCACACAGAACCACCAAGGCGTGTGTGCGCGCGCGAGAACGCGCTCATTAAGTACTCACGACCCAAGTCCAACGCGCGCGTGTGTGTGTGTGCGTGTTGAGCTGGAAGGGATTATAGAGGTGACGTTTGTGATGTTGTCCTCACGAGCGAGCAGCCGCGGGAAACGATGTAAATTGAACACCACACGCGCGCTGGAGTGTTTAGCGTTTGCCGAAGCGTTTGACTACCTCTCCACCGGAAGCCCCACGGACCTTGGAGTGGTGGGAGCAGGATAAGGCCCAGAGGTCGTTCCAGTTTTGGTATGGTCCGAGAAACTTCGTTGGGGGTGGGTTTCACCCTTAAGGACTGTGTGTGGGGGACCCTCGTTCTGGGCTGGACTGGACTGGATGGACACACGGGTGCGCGCGTTCGTTCGCTCTTCAATCGCGTCCAAGAGAGAGTGCCCGATGGTGTTTCTCGTCGCGTTTTTTTTTTTCGGCCCACAGTGTGTGGTTTCAATTGCGTCCTCCCGGCGGGTTGCGCTCAGTCGATCGTTGACATCCGTGGTCGTCGAACGTGGTGCGCGGCGGCGGAGTGCTTTAGTGTTAGTTTCTTCCGTCATTGTGCAGTAGTTTGTGGGTGGGTTCCCCGCGTGGTTTTGCTCTAAGAGGAGTTACAGTGGCGACGGTGATACTGGCTTTATCCGTTGTGTTCCCAATGTGATCGTGCGTCGCCCAGCCAGCGGATGTGCTCTTGCGACGAGAATTATTTTTATCGAATCTCTACACTCCGCGTGCGTGTTGTGTGATCAATACAGCGGGAGGATGACGATCTTGCCCGAGGAATTTGCGCGAGCGTTGCGTGTTGCAGGGGTAACCTCCCGATCGTGAAGTACACAACCCAAATCGCAGCTGCGTTTTTGGTGCGTTATGGATGAAGAAGGAGGAGCTGTGCCGTGTGCGTGTGTGATGATCAGATGATCCTGCCTTGTGGGGGATGCCGCGATGCCCCGATGCGCCCATACCATGTGTTTGTGTGTGAGCTCTGGTGTTCAATGGAAAGCAATACTACTCGCTGTGTGCGGTGTATCGGAAGATAAACAAATACCATGACCCTTACGAGGGTGCTAGCAGCCAAATTAGTATTTTGTTTTATTGTAACGACGGCCTGGCCACATTTGCAAACAATGTAATAGTTTATAACTGATATAACTTTACTATCATGCAACCGGTTCGAAAAGCATTAAGTTGATTCTTCAAACAGAATTCGGTTATGAAAACCCTGTACCGAGTGTACCCGGCGCTATCTTTGAACAAACGTAGGAACAAGCACAGTGAGCACGGTTGAAAGATAGGGTAGAAATTTGTATTATTTAAAAAGTAAACAAAAATGGCTGCTCACTCATCATCTCACCCACACACGTCGTTGGGAGAGCTGTGAGTGATACAGGAATGAAAACGGCTTTTTCGATTCTCCTCCAAACAGGTGAGTCACTTACTCTTTTTCAACGGGTTAAAAAAACAAAAAAATATTTCCAAATTGATTTTTAATAAACTTGAGTTGCAAAATTCATAAAAGAATCAACTTACAAAAGAGTGTAAACATAATGAAGATGAAGCATAGTTGACAAAAGAAATTAAACATGGCAAAAAAGAGTTGATTCTCGGAAAGATTCAAAAATAAGATCAACTCGACCGAATGAACATTTCAATACAATTTTAAAATAAAAATGAAAAAAAGCCGGATCATTTTCGCTCTTTGCAATCGATTCAACTTCAACAAGTGACGGCTAATGGCAAAAGAGTAAAAGAATACACACTCTCAAAAGGAATGTAACGATGGTGAAAGCTTTGTACATTTTTCTACAAGTAAACAATACCTATGTCTATGTAAAACATTGAACAATGTCTATATTAAAACATTGAACAATGCCGTATGACCAAATAAAAACACTAAAAAAAATCCTTATAACTCTCTACTCGCAAGATCAAATACTAGGAACGTAATTCAACGAATAATTTAAAATTTAACCAAACGTAACGTAAACCAACACATGCAAATGCAGTAATGGTACAGCAAGTTCAAAATTCGTTAAAACCATCTCGATCTCGCCGTCATTTGTTGGAGCTGAAGAGGCCACACTTGCTGGATCCCGGTAACCACACCCGTGGTCTTCACACTATGACACGGAGGAGCAAATATAGATGAAGTCTAAATATTGTTAGAACAATTCATCAATCGAACACAACTCGCCGCCCGTTCTTCGTTCAGTCCAGTCGATTATAGTGTGGAGTTATTCGCCATCGTTCGGTGTATTAAGCTCAACAGGATCAGGATGATTATTTCTCAAAATAATGTAAGAACCGAAACTTCACTTTCACTTTATCACTAAAATTGCCATTTAGGGAAAAAATGCACACCGCTGTTTCTTCGTTCACCCAGGTGGTCTTGAAGCAATAGATCAAATCCGCCATACACGCGAGAAATAAATGTTCGTCTCTTCACTGGGACGCTAGCTACAACGCGCGACAGGCAACTTGTTCAGAGCCAGAGTGAATGACAAGTGAAAAATGTCAAATGAAGAACTGTGGACGTACGCCCGTCCAAACACCTTCTTCCCAAAAGCTTCTGGCTGCGGCTGGTGTCACCATTTCTCCGCCGAGCGCTTTTCCTTCGCATATTTCATTTGCCCTTTCGAACACGTGACCCAACAGCGGCAACGTGACTGAAAATATGCGTGCGGGTGGTTGTGACAGAGGAAGATAAACAGCAAAAACTGAGTCTCGTGTCAAAATCAGTCTTGTAGGAAATTGAACCGATGGGGCGCCCACCTTTCCTTCTATCGAGCGCGTGGAACGCTGAGCAGGGAACGTAAGGATAGGCAAAGAAGGTATAGGTTGAGTTACATATGGGCCGCTTTCCCATCCCCCAACCAAAAACAGCCAAAGCAAACAATGTCGGACACGTGTTCGCACGGTTCTTTGTGGGATGCAATCACGTGTTTCGCGCGCTCGTCGAAAGGTATTATGTTTTAACCGGTGCAGTAGTTTTTAGATGCATTCACTGTTTGATACTACTTATACCAGCTTCGATCGAGCCCCATCGTGATTCTCTACTAATTCTGTAACCTTCACGCGTCTTTCCCGAAGCGTGTGTGCTATAACCGGGCTGTAACGTTCTCCTGTCCGCAGCACACAACCAGACAGCACATGGCCGGACCCTTCAACACGCTTTCAACCGTGTCACATGGCAACGCGTTTCCAGCAGCAGCAGCAGACAGCACGTTTCTCCCGGCAGCAGAGACTTCTCCTCTTTGTAGTTTGTCGTTATTTTGAAGTTTTGTTTATAAAACTTTATTCACCATTCGACGAAGCTACATCTGGTACGCAAATTTGCGTAGCGCGCGCACAGCGGAAAGGGAATCGAGGAGATTGCTCCATCGCAAACCGACACATGGGGCACGACCCACGTCCAGGGTGTCTCAAGATGTAAGCCGTTTTGCTAAGCGTTCGGGTTGGCAGTGGAGTATTTTTTTTGTTCCTACTCCGTTTTATCCCAATTCGAATGTATTTCCAGCTGGCGAGCCAAAGACATTGTTTGATGTGTTGATGTTCAATGTGAGAAGGAGCAGGAGAGTGAAGAAACGATGTTGTTTCTTGAATCGTTTAAGTAATCCGATCGACTACGTCCCGCAAATATTGTACTCATTCCTCCCCAAGCCAGAACGTATTCCGAAGCAGACGGCAGCTGCATGTTTGATGCATGTACGTGCAAAAAACTTCAAGAACAATATGCGTTTTTTGAAGATGATTTATTCTAAAAATAGTCGAACAAATTACTTCGACACAATCAAATATTCTTCAAAACGCTCAAAACATTTTTAATCGTAAGAAAAGTAAGCCCTTGTTAATATTAATTGGCACCAGAAAAAAAACATGACTCCTTTTCAAGCGCTTATCGGTCATTCCAGTCACGCAGCACAACAAACGGTTCACACCATAAACAACTAATCGCGTGGCGCGCAGCGCATCCCAACGACGTGTGTGGGTGAGATGATGAGTGAGCAGCCATTTTTGTTTATTTTTTCACTGGGCTTGTTCCTACGTTTATTCAAAGATAGCGCCGGGTAGACTCGGTACAGGGTTTTCATAACCGAATTCTGTTTGAAGAATCAACTTAATGCTTTTCGAACCGGTTGCATGATAGTAAAGTTAACACCAGAGCTCACACACAAACACATGGTATTGGGCGCATCGGGGCATCGCGGCATCCCCCACAAGGCAGAATCATCTGATCATCACACACGCACACGTCACAGCTTCCCCTTTTTCATCCATAACGCACCAAAAACGCAGCTGCGATTTGGGTTGTGTACTTCACGATCGGGAGGTTACCCCTGCAACACGCAACGCTCGCGCAAATTCCTCGGGCAAGATCGTCATCCTCCCGCTGTATTGATCACACAACACGCACGCAGAGTGTAGATATTCGATAAAAATAATTCTCGTCGCCAGAGCACATCCGCTGGCTGGGCGACGAACGATCACATTGGGAACACAACGGATAAAGCCAGTATCACCGTCGCCACTGTAACTCCTCTTAGAGCAAAACCACGCGGGGAACCCACCCACAAACTACTGCACAATGACGGAAGAAACTAACACTAAAGCACTCCGCCGCCGCGCACCACGTTCGACGACCACGGATGTCAACGATCGACTGAGCGCAACCCGCCGGGAGGACGCAATTGAAACCACACACTGTGGGCCGAAAAAAAAAACGCGACGAGAAACACCATCGGGCACTCTCTCTTGGACGCGATTGAAGAGCGAACGAACGCGCGCACCCGTGTGTCCATCCAGTCCAGTCCAGCCCAGAACGAGGGTCCCCCACACACAGTCCTTAAGGGTGAAACCCACCCCCAACGAAGTTTCTCGGACCATACCAAAACTGGAACGACCTCTGGGCCTTATCCTGCTCCCACCACTCCAAGGTCCGTGGGGCTTCCGGTGGAGAGGTAGTCAAACGCTTCGGCAAACGCTAAACACTCCAGCGCGCGTGTGGTGTTCAATTTACATCGTTTCCCGCGGCTGCTCGCTCGTGAGGACAACATCACAAACGTCACCTCTATAATCCCTTCCAGCTCAACACGCACACACACACACGCGCGCGTTGGACTTGGGTCGTGAGTACTTGATGAGCGCGTTCTCGCGCGCGCACACACGCCTTGGTGGTTCTGTGTGGATAGGGGGAGAGTTCGTTGCTAATCTAATTTCCATTCGATGATGGATGAATCGCAGCTCCACGCGGCTGCTATCTCTATGGTTGCTGGGAGCCGGGCGGGAGACGATGGAATTATTTTAATCTGGCACAGACCGAACCACCACACCCTCCTACCGGACGGGCAAGTCGCGACGTTCAAGTGAATCATTTGTTTGTCATACTAACGAGCGGGAAGCGCGTTCGATGCGCGTTGAGCGTCCCAATACTAAACACGAACCCAACAAACCGAATCGATCGACGAAACGTCGTATTTTTTTTCGGAATGAGCATGATGGACACGGATAGACGGGTTGGGTAAGCCACACCACCATCTCAAACCAATAGCGACCAAACCGTGATAGGGAAACAACATTATTGATATTATTATCGCCAGCGGTCATGGAGCAGTGCATTGTGTTGCGGGCGGCGACTGCGGCTCGCTCTTATCATTTGCCACCAACAACTGCACTCGGGAACACACACACACACACGGTGGGCAGCAAAGTGCGCGCAGTGTGCATTCAAACTGCCACAAATGAGCTCCTGTTACGTCGATCTCAAGGGCGAACGGGAAGGGCGGTTAGTCGGTGGAGAGAATTTGAATAAATAATCGTCTAAACCACGTGCGTCTAGATAGTACATACACGTGCGCGAAAATATAGTTTGACCAACAAAAAAAAACGAATTGGAGTGCTGCTGTTTGCCATACATTTCTGCTCCACATACTAATCAAGTAGTGGGTTATATAAGTGATGGAAACCCAATGTGGTTGAAGCCAATTAAAGGAAACCCAATGCAAATAAAAACAAGAGAGGGATTTGTATTAATGATTGCTATTGGTTAAAACGGATAGAGTGGATTCTTAGAACCGAATGGAAAATTCGGATCTTTGAAAAAAATGCATGCTCCACTCAACCAACTCATTCACCAAACAACTTTTCATCTTACAAGAATTCTACACATCAACATGAGTTGTCAACAGGATTTTTCTTGTCTCAAGTGATATAGTTCAACAATCGTAAACAGTTTCTTCATCGTCAACAAGATTTTTGAATACATCGCGAACTGCGTACATACAAGAAGAATGGGAGAGATGAAACTAATCTATATTTTAGCACTACGGAAGTGAAAGGAGAGGCGTCTTGACTAGGTATCTTAATTCAGTAGAAAAGGAGTGTTTGTAAAATATTGTAAATAACACATTTGTACCTCAAACTGTAAAATATATAGAGAGAGACGTACATTGTATTGAGAAAAGCATGGAATAGAACACCTTTTCAATGATTCAATTTCTTTCTACACCATATGCTGTAAATCGCATTCAAACCTTAAATTAGCGCAGCTCCTTAACTCTACCGGTAAGCCGATCTGTTCCATTTAAGAGACAGATGAAAGGCTCACTTATCGCCACTTGATACGATAGCGAGCCGCCACAGGACACACCCTCTCTCTCTCTCTCTCTCTCTCTGTGTGTTGGTGGCGCTTAATAAATTCCACCATCATACACACCACACCCATCATATTCCTCCCTCCTCACGACAACATTCGCGCGAATAGGCAAGAAAACGCTTCACAGACCGAAGGCGTACCAAGAACACCCTTCCGAAGCTGCCAACGGATTAATGTCCACAGGTCACGCGATTTCGATTACGATGGATTTCAAAAATGCGTTCTTGCTGTGCCTCGCATAAGTCACGTCCGACACGACACACCGGCCCGGGGAGTCCTCCGGGAGTGAAAGGATTAGCGAAATTTAGCGAAAGTTATCGAATTTCGATTTCCGTCTCGGGTACGATGTCATACGCAACCTAGAAGCAAAATCAATAACATCGATCGGGCATGAAACGAAAGCTTTCATCAATCCTGAGTATGTTTTCTCAAGAATTCGTTGTATGAGCAGACACTGCCGGTAATGTTTGTCCAAGATCATCATTTGTTGAATTCCAATGTTATCCCTGAGCAAAATTTTGCTATTTACGATCGATATCGTTTAGTCCAAATTGAAAATTCTCTACATCCCGAATGATACACATCAGCTGAAACCGTTTCCTATCATCCAGAAACGCTTTAAGGGTCACTGGTTCGGTAAGGAACAAACCAAGGTCTATCCCTACAGAAAATTCGACTCGAGGATCCTGGCATTGCACTTGTTTCAACAAGATGTGGGACGACCCGGACGTATCTGGCGAGAGACCACTTCTCCAACATAAGGACAACCCACTCCTGTGTGAGAAAACGGACACCATATGCCCTCCCGTCCATACATCTATCTTCTTCCGCACACTCTAATTTTGACTTTTGTCCTATCCTCATTCGCCGTTTTGGCACGGATTTTTCCGGCCCGTTGTTTTGTTTGTTTTCTTTTGCTCCTTCCGTTCCGTTATCTCCGGGGTTTAATTTGCGCACGTAGAAGCACCCGGGGAGACACACAAACACCCATACACACAGAGAACGTGGAAAGCACAACAAATCTAGAACATAAATCTGATTAAATTTTTCCACCCACTCAAGCCAAACCACCCACCACACAGCCCCGGTGGGGTGATTGGTCCGGTCAATAGTAGTTGTACTCGTCGCCGTGTACCAAAAAAAACAACTCACCTCCACCCAATCCCGTGGGCCATACATAATACACCAGGCAGGCTGGATCGATGGCAGGGACAGACGGAAAAGCGAGAATCCCTCCCCCTCCCCACCACCCACCTACCACACTGGGGAGACGCAAAGGCGACGATGCGAAAGTGGAAAAATCGATCGCTAAATTGTCATCCTCTCCCAAGGGAG
>KZ067255.1:137215-147934 GCA_002091845.1 Anopheles cracens | reverse complement strand
GTGCAGACGGAGTGGGGGGGGTGGTGCAACACGCCAAACAGGGAAAAGCAAAGGCAAACAATAACAACAGCACCAACACCGTGCCGCCGCGGCCTCAACGTGTCGAGGGGAAATGGGATTTTTCCGGCGAAGGGAAAATGCAATATCAATCTGGACTAAACTACACCCGCGAGCACCCCCCGGCCGAACCAACTCGGATGGGGATGGGGACGATGGAAAGCGCTTGCTTCACGTACGACGACCCACTTTCTCGCTCGCACTGGGGAAACGCAGGCGAAAATAAAAATTTGCAACGAAAATTGCACTTTTCGTTAAGTTCTATCCGAACCCCGGCCAATCCTCGGGCGGTTGTGTGTGTGTGTGTGGTGGTGCGTTGATTGTCTGATCTGCCGCTTTTGGTGCTTGCTGATGTTTTGTTGTTGCTGCAGGAAATGCAATGCATACAAGCTGACGACAAAAAAAACAAGCGCAGGAATGATTTTTTCTCCGGTTCAGGCAAATTGTCTATCTCTGTTATCTGCCAAGGCAAGAAGGACAAGCTTGCTTCTGTTGCACGACGCGTTTGCTCGTTTTTCTATTGCTTTGGATAACTTTTCTGAAAAGCTCGAATTGATTGGTTCTCTCTGGTTTAGCAGCATTAAACTACGTGGGAGCGTATGGCACGCGGTGCAGGAAATGTAAATTCGTGTTATTGTTTCTATTTCACCGTACAGTCCAGCGTTGTGTTTTTCGCCTCTTAGCTTTTTAGCTTTGTCTTTCTGTTACTTCATGTCCAAAACCGTCGTGGAAGAGATGGATGAGCAGTTGGAACTTACCTAAAAATAGAAAGAAAAGATTTAATATTAGTCCAAAAATAATTTTAAACATATCTTTTATCGAACTCTCAATTATTTAATATTATAATGGCTTTATTGCCCTTTAAGCCCCTTGAAAAGCGATTAAATCTGCTACCTCCTGCAGTGAGTTATTCCCCCCGTAAACGTTGAACGCTTTATCACTCTCGTCCGTTCTAATCGCCCTTAGACAAGCGCATGGCGCGTGAGGAAGGACGAGAAGGCGCACACGCGCTTGTGCAAATGCTAAAGGTGTCACACATTAAGCATGGCATGGCAAAATAAATAAACCGTCGTGCCCCTTCATCCGTACCCACGGCATCTCAACCACGGGACACAACCGAACAACCAGGGCGCACACAACAATCAGACTCTGGCTGACCCCCGGGCCGTACAGGAACTACGGCCAAGAAAGCAGACACTGCGCGAGCTGAAGCAAAAGTTGAGACAACAAACAGCAGATAACGACATGCAGGACCGGGCCCGGCCGCGGGCTCCGGCGACTCCGACTGTCATGATAAAAACGAAAAATAAACCACCAACTATAAAAGTGGAGGCACCATGGAGCCCGTGTCCCGTCCGGTGGTAATGAAGCGATAATGTTAATGGACTACACACCGGAGTATCATTACATCACACGCCATCGCCACCACCGAAAAAAAAAACAAATAAACGTACACACACACACAGCAGGAAAAATGAAATAAAAATCACAAATTGCAGCCAACGGCGCACGAACAAAAGTAAGGTTACCACCGAAATTGGGACAAGAGGTCTTTTATTCGTTTTTTTTTAACAACACAATTGAACCCGAGACTCGGCAGGACAAGAAGGGAGAAGTTATAAATGCTTATCCACACGGAACATAATTTGAAATGGTTTTGGTTGGTGTGCGGTTTAAGGGTTTTGGATGTCATGAGAGCCATTACACGTTTTTTATGTTCACAAACAACGAAATTTGTTCAGGTTTAAAATAAATTCGCTATAGATTCTGACATTTTATATGTTACTCTTTACTAGTCAGTATCTTTTAGTATATGTAATTTCGTTATTGAAGTTTCTAAAACAACATGAAAAGATTGTTGAAATTTCAAGAATGAAATTTGATTTTAAACTCATTATTTTAAAAAAAATAGCACAAAACTCTAGGAACGACAGCTGCAACATGATCTTCAATTTTACATCTAAAATGACACCCGAAGTACAATATTGTTTTTATTATTTTCTAATTTAAAAATATATTCTTTATTTTCTAGAGGTCCTAAGAATAAAATGATACTTAATTTTTCCGTTATTATAGCAAGAATTAAGCAGGATTGCTTGAGGGTACAATAAAGTTAGGGAAACCCCATAATTACCACCAGGTGTGATCCTACATATGTTGTCCAGGAAACAACAAAAAAGAGCTTTATTTAAATCGATTCAGCGAATTCTTCGTCTGTATCAAAATAGATATAAACTATAAGCTTACTATCTGGTGTGCTGTTGCTAGATGTATATGTTTAATAATCGCCAAAGCTAAACGTCCTGTGCAAATCAATAGTTAATGACATTTTCCTGGAATATATGACTCATAGGAGCCACACGGAATTATCACGGAATTATCACCAACACGTTGTTGGAGGGACTCAACGTCACATGTCGCTCGCTTTATTGAACGCAACACAATAACGCCAAGGGTAAACACGCTCTTATCTTAAATTTCGAAGAAGTTTTCTGAAGCTTACGGGACACACTTATGGGATTTTTCGATATCTAGATGTACCTTCTGCTTCGCCTCTTCACAGCACGGAAAACCCAAAGGCGTTCGATAAGCACATCTACAATTGTTTGATTGCGGATGACGGAAACCCACATAAAGAGTCGCCCGCACTGCACGCCGAGAAGTGGTTCTTCTTACGTGTAACATGTTGACATAATGCAGTAACAACAACAGACAAACATTCAACCTGAAGTAGGAAGCAAAAGTGTTATAACCTCGCGAAGGGCGGGGGGCGCAAAGGAGCAGCTTTCACGGAAGGAGATAAATACATGGCCACGGATATATGCGTTCGGGTTGCTCCCGTCCTTCTGCCTCTCACGCGGTAGTGGTGGTGTTACTGATAAGAACAGCTCGTCCGTGTGGAGAACGGCTCCAATCGCCGTCAGGTTAGGATAGGACGATTAGGGAAGCGCTGCACAGCATGATAAGGCCGATCGATACACCGGCAACCGATTACAGTACGTGATTTTGGTATTATCGCTTCTCGGGGCGAATTAGTTTGGAAAATAACTTCACAAGTTATTGCCTAGCTCGTGTTTCTGCACCAACGATAGACTTGACTTAGCTGAAGGTTTGGACTTCGTTGGAAATTGGCAACGAATTTCTGCCGAAAACTGGTCGTGATCATCAGGAATGGGTTGAAAAAACCCCTACCGATATTTGGAATATAAAATAAAGTAGTTGGGTGTAGTGTACAGACATTACTGCCGTTGAGGAATTGAATCCGGATCGAGTTTTGGGACCTTCGATCCCATGTCTGGCATATCGCCGATCCGGAACTGGGGAATGTAATTCTGGTTCAGACGTGCCATGATTTGGATCTCTTGAAATCCGGATCTATCAACATTGGCATCGGGATGCTGTATCTAGATGAAAACGCGTTGTTGATTGCCTTGTTCATTTTATACAAAAAATGTACTATATATTTATTCAACCTGAGCCGATACCAAATCATTATCCTTTCCAACACTAGTCAGCAACACTCGTTCGACAACGACCAACAAGGTATTCAACATAAGAAAGGACTTCAATGGCTTGGAAGGAAGTTCCTCCATCGTCCACCATTTGACCTTTGTAGATGTCAAAGTCCAGATGAGTTCTCGAACAAAACACAACATACGCTTTCTTCTTTGCTATATATATTTGGCGAAACTGAACAACGTTGATCAAAAGGTTCTGTTTTAAAAGAAAGACTCAAAACCAAAGCTAACGTTTCCAAAGTAATGGTCCAACTCAAACAACGTTCCACGAAAGCGAATTAATCTGTTGAAAAAATAGGTTACATACTATCCGATAATCGGGCACGTTGCGCCAGGGAGCTATTTCCGCTTTTTTGCGCTGTGATAGCGTGAAGTGTGCCTTGTCTATTACCACACACGACGCCGAATCGTGGGCACCCCTACTAATGAAAGGAGGATCATTTTGCATAACAAGCAGAGGAGCGATTACACGAAACATGACGTGTGCACATAGATACTGATACTGACAAAAAAAGCGAAAATTTCACACTACATTTTTGTTGGGTGGGAAAACCCCCCACGCACCGGGTGCAGGGGACAATTGTTCAACCATTTTTTTTATCATGCGGTTCATGTAGCGCCGTTCCAGGCAACAATTCGAAACAGGCGCCACCCGTTCGTGGATGCGCGAATTAGCCCCGCCAGCCAGTAGTGAATGCAGTTTCACCATTTCCGTACGGTGCGCGGCGCGCCACCGGTGATATAAACAGGCGGTAATTAACGCCTCCGGTGGGCGTGAGTGGTGATGGCCGTAATTTGTTACATTGTCGCCGGGTGTGCCGGATTTGCGGCCATCCCGAAGGAAGCTTCGATTGATGGTCACCACGACGTGGTCGGTGGCGCAACCGCTATCGGTCGTCACTGGCTGGATATGATGGATTTCACGAAACGTCGGGCATTGCTATGTCACCGAGAAGCGCCATTAAAATCCTTTCCGAGAAAGCACGACGAGACGTGCCGCGTTTGATGTTCTGATGTGTCCCATCCTCCATAAGCAACATGAGAAGTAAATGGCTAAAAAAAATAAGTCCCTGCTCACCGAGAAATCAGCAAGAAAAAAAACGACGTACGGAAGATTATACCAAGTGGTGTAGCGGTGTAAGCCGACCCTTACCGTTCCGTACAAGCACAACAGAAGAGGAACAGAAATAGCAAAAGAGAACCGGATTTCGCAGCCCTAAATTCCACGGACGGCAACAGCAGCCGGGCTGAAAATACTGCACCTTTCTTCACACATCTCTCATCTGCCACACATTCACACACGAGAACATTATCCCCACCATCACCACCACCACCACCACCACCACCACCAGGTGGAATGTGTGCGCAAATAGATGTCCAGCACAAAACGGGATATTACTGTGTCGTGAAAGGAACACGGCTTTTTGCCTAAAAATGAAACACAGTGACTAGTTAAATATAGAGTAAACAATCTCTTCCTAAACACAGAACATTAAGTTGGGGAAAATGGGAAAGCGTCTTACCGGTAACATCAGTAGCGGGTTTGTTCTGATTTACATCGTAGAGCTCTACGAATTGGTTCGGAAGAAAAACAATCAACGGAACAGCATAACTGATAGAATAAAGTGTGCAAAAACTAACACACTTTTCACATGAGCAGAACGGAAAGAAAAAAAACTGTCAGATAATAGAAGAAAGTAGGTCAGCGAAAACTGCAATGGACGCATCATGCATTTAGTACGTCAAATAATGGTGACAAATCCGGTACCATCACCGGTCCACAAGAGGCACTTTTTTCTCGTATCGGTCCCAATTGGCTTATAATATATCACACCGATCGTGCCCCCTTTGCTTCATACGTCAATAAGCCGGTTCCCGGGGAAAAAGGGAGAGGGACAGAGAAGTTTGCAATTGTACCAACTCCACCACATATCCACCACAGAAGACAACGCTTGAACCAGAAAGGCAAAATCCAACGAAAGCTACCTCAAATACGCGGCGTTCGATCAGCGCCGACATCATGCGTTTCGCTTGATGCGAAATAAAACGCAATGACTCATCATGCTTCCGCCGTTGCGAAGTGATCACTGTTACTACCACGAAGTAGAGATGAGAGAGAGAAAGAGAAAGCAAAATCTGCACAGCGAAAATCATGCTCATAAATGGAAGCCTGTGTGGGTAACGACACCGTACGCGGAGTGCGCTACACGGATGGGATGTGGAAGGCATCACCTTGGAATGCCAGAGCAAAGCGAGAACCGCCGTGTCGTGGTCTCCCCCAAAATCGGTGCTCCATACACGTTCACGAATGTTGCAAGGAGAATAAGTGCTGAACCACAGCAAATCCAACTTTAATTACGTGGAGGTACGATAGAGACCAAAAAATCACCTTCATCCGTATAATGACCGAGCTTGTTCGGTGTTCCAAGCTGTGGAGCAATAGGAAGAAGCCTTTTCCAATATCATGTTCTAACACGCCACGGACCCAGAACTGTACTTCCAAACGACCACATGTTGTTAACATAGTGATCCATACAACAATGCCTAATGTCAACTGCATTTCTTTTTCCAACACTAATGTAATTTCATTCGTCTAAATGTGTTTTTTATTCATCGAGATCCACCACCACCAGGTGGAATGTGTGCGCAAATAGATGTCCAGCACAAAACGGGATATTACTGTGTCGTGAAAGGAACACGGCTTAATGGGGGGGGGGGGGGGAGGGGAGAGAGCAATATACGCGTTGTTCTTGTTCACTTGCTTGAGGAACTACAAAACCGCGTCCACACAGGGCACGGGGCACAATGGAGCATACGTCGGACAAAGTACGAGTAGAACAATTTTTGGGTCGCTTAATAACCACTGAACAACAACTGTGTACTATTGTTCGTTATTTGCTGAAAATACTACATTTTAGTTGCATATTTTAACCACGCAGCTATGTGTGCAGGAACTTTTGTACTATACAGCTCACGAGCATCGAACAATTTAACACACATGATGCACAGTTTACATTATGATTCTCCAACAAAGTTACTTTGATATCAGAGGATTTTATTTAAATATTCAAAACACAAGAGAACTTTAAGTAGATACGCCGGAACCGGATACACGATGATGTTTTAGCCCACGGTATCATGATAATCGTCATCCTAGTTGAAATTTTAAAGATTGTTTTTATAAAACATCTGATGTTGTTTGATTTGAAAAAGAAATGATTTCAAATATATTCATATCTTAACAAATGCGCCATTAATTTATATTATTTTTTTATTTAAGGCAAAGTTAATCAAATGAATTTGTTCAAATAATACCATTAGGTTTAGGGCAAACGTGTTGATAACAAGAGTATAATGGCAAACATGTTGACTCTCACATCAAATTATTTTTTTAAACCGCTTCAGCGCCGTGTTAAAAAACTATTTTAAACAATAATTTAACTTACTCCAATAATCAACTAAAGCGGGCAAATTGTGCAAAAAAAAAAACAAATTTCACGCTTTCGACCGTCGTTGCTCCAAAGTGCAAGCAGGAAGACAAGAAAAAGCTGCAACTATCGTAATGTGCATTAAACCATGGACAACGGTTAACACTTTAACGCACACAAACATGATGACCCGCGCAAACACGGTGGTGCATGAGAGCTGCAGCGGAAAGCTGACGGACGAGAGCCGACGTTGTAGGAATAACTCATTACTAAGTAGGTATTCTCGAACAGCTTAGCTTGGACGCTCGTTTCTATTCCGTGTGATGTGTTTTGTTCTGCCGTCTTGAGGAACTCCCATCATGACTTATGATTTGCAACGCACTCACACACTCTTGCGCAGAACAGTCACGATTCCGCGTTTGTTGAACTTGTCTCGGTCGTTGCAACGCACAGGTTCCCCCGGGTTCTTTCGCTAACGTAATGAGTCATTACGGAAGCGGCATTCACACCGATCGTGCCCGCTTTGCGTCATACGTCAATAGGCCGGTTCCCGGTGAAAAAGGGAGAGGGACAGAGAAGTTTGCAATTGTACCAACTCCACCACATATCCACCAAAAAAGACAACGCTTGAACCAGAAAGGCAAAACCCAACGAAAGCTACCTCAAATACGCGGCGTTCGATCAGCGCCGACATCATGCGTTTCGCTTGATGCGAAATAAAACGCAATGACTCATCATGCTTCCGCCGTTGCGAAGTGATCACTGTTACTACCACGAAGCAGAGATGAGAGAGAGAGAAAGCAAAATCTGCACAGCGAAAATCATGCTCATAAATGGAAGCCTGTGTGGGTAACGACACCGTACGCGGAGTGCGCTACACGGATGGGATGTGGAAGGCATCACCTTGGAATGCCAGAGCAAAGCGAGAACCGCCGTGTCGTGGTCTCCCCCAAAATCGGTGCTCCATACACGTCCACGAATGTTGCAGGGAGAATAAGTGCTGAACCACAGCAAATCCAACTTTAATTACGTGGAGGTACGATAGAGACCAAAAAATCACCTTCATCCGTATAATGACCGAGCTTGTTCGGTGTTCCAAGCTGTGGAGCAATAGGAAGAAGCCTTTTCCAATATCATGTTCTAACACGCCACGGACCCAGAACTGTACTTCCAAACGACCACATGTTGTTAACATAGTGATCCATACAACAATGCCTAATGTCAACTGCATTTCTTTTTCCAACACTAATGTAATTTCATTCGTCTAAATGTGTTTTTTATTCATCGAGATCTTCAACACATTACAAATTTTTCATTCCACTGGGTTTTGATTGTGAATAAAAGTTTAATGTCATTAGATATATGTTTCCAACAGTTTTGCCTAAAAATGAAACACAGTGACTAGTTAAATATAGAGTAAACAATCTCTTCCTAAACACAGAACATTAAGTTGGGGGAAATGGGAAAGCGTCTAACCGGTAACATCAGTAGCGAGTTTGTTCTGATTTACTTCGTAGAACTCTACGAATTGGTTCGGAAGAAAAACAATCAACGGAACAGCATAACTGATAGAATAAAGTGTACAAAAACTAACACACTTTTCACATGAGCAGAACGGAAAGAAATAAACTGTCAGATAATAGAAGAAAGTAGGTCAGCGAAAACTGCAATGGACGCATCATGCATTTAGTACGTCAAATAATGGTGCGTTGCAACGCACAGGTTCCCCCGGGTTCTTTCGCTAACGTAATGAGTCATTACGGAAGCGGCATTCACACCGATCGTGCCCCCTTTGCTTCATACGTCAATAAGCCGGTTCCCGGGGAAAAAGGGAGAGGGACAGAGAAGTTTGCAATTGTACCAACTCCACCACATATCCACCACAGAAGACAACGCTTGAACCAGAAAGGCAAAATCCAACGAAAGCTACCTCAAATACGCGGCGTTCGATCAGCGCCGACATCATGCGTTTCGCTTGATGCGAAATAAAACGCAATTGGGGGGGGAGGGGGAGGGGAGAGAGCAATATACGCGTTGTTCTTGTTCACTTGCTTGAGGAACTACAAAACCGCGTCCACACAGGGCACGGGGCACAATGGAGCATACGTCGGACAAAGTACGAGTAGAACAATTTTTGGGTCGCTTAATAACCACTGAACAACAACTGTGTACTATTGTTCGTTATTTGCTGAAAATACTACATTTTAGTTGCATATTTTAACCACGCAGCTATGTGTGCAGGAACTTTTGTACTATACAGCTCACGAGCATCGAACAATTTAACACACATGATGCACAGTTTACATTATGATTCTCCAACAAAGTTACTTTGATATCAGAGGATTTTATTTAAATATTCAAAACACAAGAGAACTTTAAGTAGATACGCCGGAACCGGATACACGATGATGTTTTAGCCCACGGTATCATGATAATCGTCATCCTAGTTGAAATTTTAAAGATTGTTTTTATAAAACATCTGATGTTGTTTGATTTGAAAAAGAAATGATTTCAAATATATTCATATCTTAACAAATGCGCCATTAATTTATATTATTTTTTTATTTAAGGCAAAGTTAATCAAATGAATTTGTTCAAATAATACCATTAGGTTTAGGGCAAACGTGTTGATAACAAGAGTATAATGGCAAACATGTTGACTCTCACATCAAATTATTTTTTTTTTTTCACCAGCGCAAACTGCAAACTACTGACACCACCATTGTCGTGGCCGCCCGACTACATGGCAAGAAGGAGAAAGGGCATGGGAAAATCTTGGTGCCACAGGAGAAGGAGCAAAAGTGTACCGCGAAGCAACTCGGTCGTAAAAGACGGTGACGGTGAAATCCATCTATGGGGTAGCAGCTGGTGAGGCATCTGTACCTTGTGTTTCGGTAAACACGATTGACGCTTTAAAGTTCGTCAACGTCTTGTGCCAATTTCAACGCTGGCAAGTACTGGAACGATGCGAATTTTCTAAGTAGATTCCAACATTGTATCAGGCAACAATAGACTAGGGTAGACTTATAGACAAGTTTTAGATATTACGGATGATGATCCCTAGAAAATTTTACTGAAGGTAACTTGCCACAGACCCCTGAATTAGTGATGGGAAAACTCCTATTTGAACATGTCCAGAGATCACGTGGATGAGAATCAAACTTCTGGAACTGGCTCTAGTCTATGCCAGATAGGGAATCGAATCTGGATTGATCCAACCAGGCGTTGCGCCAGACTTGGATTAACTTGGCTCTGGATCACACTACTAGCCACATGATCCTAAGGGAGATCATTGTGGAATGGGTTCTACGTTCGCGCAACGATATGTTTAGATCTTCCTTGACTTAACGATATCGATATAGCTGGATAGTCGAGTCCCACGTACGAGATGACGGTCCATTTGAGACTTTAACTTCCATACCCCTATGCGACGCATTGAAAACGATGAAGAAGGAGCATGGTGTTTTATAAACGATCCATCTGGAACATAATGTTTCTTTGAGGCTTTCTAATGACCTGTTCTATTGAACAATTTCATCTACGCTTAACTTTTAACTTTTGGAATTCAAGTATCTCTCTGCTCACATAAAACCATAGAGGATATAGCTTCAATCGTCATGAACTATACAACCCTCAGCTTACCTTGTCTGTCGGGCGACGTCACGGTCGCGCCCTCCACCACCGGCAACACCGGCCTCGCCCGCAGTCCGCGCCTG
>KZ067255.1:107103-119292 GCA_002091845.1 Anopheles cracens | reverse complement strand
TCGCAAGGTAGGGCTGGTCGCGTCCTTAAACCAGCAGCAACTGGACGGAGTCAGCAGTCGACCGGTTACACCCGGTTCCGGAACGGCTAACTTCGATTGCCGGTTCGTCTGGGCATGCACCCGACTCGATCTCAAGGACATGAAGACGAAGAACGTACCGATCAAACTGGACTGCTGCGAGATACAGCCTACGGGTGCCAGGTTCCACATCGGCAGTGTCGTTATACAACTGCGCTCAATTCCGGTCGTGACGTTAGCACGCACAAATTCCATCAAACCACGTTGGTACAGGCTCATCGGCCTGGAGAACGAACGGTGGCGCCGTACGAAACCCGAACTGCACGTGCTGGCCATGGTGACCAATGCAGAGTACCTCAACCAACGGTCGGACAAGGAGGATATCAGTCCCACATCGGAGCTGAACGTGGATGAACACGCGAACCCTGCCGCCCAGTGCACTACGATCTACACCGAACCGAAGCCCAGCCAGTTGCCGAGCAACGTGAGGCTGGTGCAGGATCGTGCCCTATTGCAGATCGGCAACGCCGAATCCGACGTGGATCTGTTTCTGTTCGAGGTCGTCCTGAAATGTGGCCAGCATCTGGATCAACTCCTTCCCGGAGCGGATTCGTTCCGCTTGCGGTACGAACTGTATGGTGAGAAATATCTCTCGCTAGCAGAACGGAAGGCACCCGGATCGGCGGTATTTGACGTGAAAGAAAAGATCAGCATCCATGTGCGCAGCTCACTGCAAACATTGGCCGAATACTTTACCGCCTGTTTCAACATTGCTGTCGAAGTGCTTCCGAACGACGACGATCCGAAAGCGCACGCCATCGGAAAAGCGTCGATCGACTTCCAGGGGTTCGTGTGTGTAAGGCAACTGGAAGAATTTAAAGAAAAGTATGCTACGAAAAATAACACGCTGGAAACGGTTCGAAGTATTGCAATCCATGATGCCGGCAATACAGAGCAAAACCGTCGGGTGGACGACAACGCGGAAGAAAAAAGTATCGTTCCGCTGTTGAAATGCAAATTTTCACTAAAATATTTAGGCAGCGATCGTCCTCCGGTGGAGAGCGAAGCATCTCAGAAACCTATCGAGAGCGTGACAATGCAAACACCACAGGACGCAACTTTCACGGCCCCGACTCAAGCGAAAAAGCAAGAATCGTGTGAATCGCTTCCGAAACCCTCCACACCACACCCTGCTCGAACGAATCGCGACGAAGGACAGGAACGGGTTGACATTGGAGCTATCCTTATGACCACCGGACAGGATCTCCGCGACATAAGGCGTACGTTTGCGTTCCGCGTTCGCGTTGGCACCGTGAAATTCACCTCCAGCCCATCGCCGGGCACGTGGCAGGTTGCTTTGCAACACACGAAAGCGGACACACCCTTCACGAGAGCGACCCTCGAGCTCCTGCCCGACGTTGCCGTCCACGTGGATCGTATCGAGTTTGGGGATCTTGCGCTCGAACTTCTCTTCTCAACCCTGCCCGACCGTGTGGTGGAAACGATCGGTGCCGAACCTTCCAAACTGACACTGAACGGCCCGCACGGCGCGTACGCACTGGCACGACTCGACAACGAAAGCCTGCTGGTCGGAACGCGCGAAAACCAACCATCCGGCGTGCTGGTGATGGTAAACGAGGCGGGCGAGAACGTAGCCATCGCCTCGGTCAGCTGTATGCTGGCGGAGGTTGGACTCAACTACAACAGCCAACTGGCGACCGCGCAAGACAACCCGTGCTGCCACCGCGCCGGTCCATTGACTGCAAGTGCCTTCAACGAAACGATCGCCTACCAACTGGTCGAAGAGCAGAAAGCTTGGATGGGGGAACAGCGCGAACAATTTATCGTCCAGCTCAAGCAAAAGGAGCACAAACATTTGCAAACGCTAGCACAAAACTGGAAGGAACGACGGGCGGAAGCGGAAAAGCGGCTAGCTGAGCGCTTAGCCCACGCGGATGCACTCACCGCCAGCCTGGAAGAAGCGCGGCGCAAGCTTGAAGTACACGCGCCGCACGATACGACGCGCATAAAGCAGCTGGAGCAACTGTTCCGCTCGCAGCTGGAAGACATCCGTGCCAAAGCGGTGCGGCTGAATCGCGATGCGGAAGCGCAGATCGAAACGACACGCCGGCAGTGCAGCGAACTGCAGCAGCAGCTCGCCGAACTGGCGGCCGACCAGCAGCATTTGCTCGACCGCAACCGGGAACTGCGCAACGAGCTGGACCAGGAGCAAACCGAACGAGCGCAGCAAGTGATCGAGTTTAAGCACCAGCTGGACGACGCAAACAACTCGAAGCAGTACTACAAGGAGCAGTGGGCAAAGCAAACGCGCAAGCTGCATCAGCTGGAGCAGGAGCTCAGCCTGGCCCGTACGCCGTACTTCCAACCACCGGCCATCGGTCGCAAGGGCAGACGAAAGGGTGCGGGTGATGGAGGTGCCGGGTCGCAGGTGTCGATGGTACGCAGCCAGGGCGAGGAAACACGGCAGGGAGCCGGTGACTGTTGCCAAACTTGCGACTGCCACACCGGACCGAACTGTAGCGACTAGCGCTGGGTTCATTTTAACTGGTTTCAAGACTGATTTTTTTTTAAATATTGACCTAAACTAATGTTAATCTAACATGTTAGAAAGACTTGGGCAGAGTTTTGGAACCGTGTGGGCAATACATTGTGATAATAAAGATTTATTTATATAGCCAACGTATAACCTAAACTGCCGTTTGTTGTTTGCTTCTTGTGTCTTCTGTCGAACAACGTGCAATGGATAATGCGTAACAAAGTATAGTCTAAATAATATCTGATAAGAAAAGAGTTACCCTTAGATGATGGTAAACATTCACATGCAGAGTAATCAACAACCAGTTGAAGGCGAAGGTGGTTGAGTTGAGTCGTTTGTTATCGATCGTGAGAATCAACCGACTATCCAGCCAAACTAGCATAACCTTAGACCATCTAGACTTTAAAGTATTCCACTATGTAAGTGGATAAACGTAAGGAATAAAGTCAAGCCCGTGCATTTAACCATACAGTATATAAACATATTGTCTTAAACCTGTGTTGAGATATTATCTTTTCTGCTATTTGGAAAGAATTGCAAGAAAAAGGTGGAGCACCGTTATCATCTTAACTTCCTAACCGCTCCGTGAAACGATCCAAGCGCTGGCATCCAATTTTCGATTCTTCCACAGCCTACTATGAATTGACACCATTCAACATGCCAAATAAAAACCGTGCCAGCCCAACTTTCTATCGGACGAAAAACTGACTGAGTACAGATCTCAGACATCGATGTTGTAACCAGCGTTTGTGCAGCATGCCCGCCCAAAAAAAAAACAACAAAGCACAGTTCGCGAATAACTGCCGAGTGAGGTGACCTGTATACAAACGGGCCCTACTAGCGACGGCTCGTTACATCGAACGTGCTGGGCATTTGGAGAAGTCGCGCGCGAAGGTCGCTAAATGGTCCTCCCTTCACTCTCCCGCCGGCCGCGGTCTCTTACCGATTTTGTTTTTTTTTCTCCCGGTCTACCGATGTCGGTCAAACGTGCTGAACCACGCCGTGCTTACGATGTGTGTGCGCCACTGCGTCATGCTCACCACAAGCGGATCGCATAGCAACGTCACCGATGTTTTCTTATGCGATGCGGTACACACACACACACACACATGCGGGAGGTACGAAAAGAGTTCATATGCCGGCCGGATGAACCGCCACCCCTATCCAATTTCTCGCGGATCGAGGCGGATGTGTTCGAGGGGGGGTTTGTTTTTATCCGCACGCCACATGCCAGCATTCTCGGTCAGCTGTGTGAGTGTGTTCGTGTGCGCGGGAGCTGTTGGGTAGCAGGAGCAACAACAAAAAACAGCATTCGCCAAACAACTGCTGCGGGCTTCGCACATGCGTTTCACACCGTGCGTAGAAGACTTCCCAACAGTGACCGGCTTAGTGACCGCGTGAAGCATTCGTGAAGGTGTGTGTGCGCGCGGGCACTTGTGCGCTGTCGTGTCACAGAAAGGCCCCGAGAGGCCTGTGAACTGGAGCAGTGTGGATTGTGCCGGGCAAGAGTGACACTATCTGCAAGCAAAGCAAAGTGAAACGTATACACAACCAAAGAGGGAACAGGCAAAAGGTTTGGGAGTGGTGTACAATGGGACGCAGACGCGATGGTACATCCAGTTGAATCCCAACGAAACTGAAGCTAACCGGACTCGTGTTTCACGTCAAGGTGTGTTGATCCCATCGTTACCCAGTGTGGATCGCTGGTTCGATTGTTTTCTACGCCAACAAAAAGCCTCCAAACCAGCCAACAAGATGGCGAACAACGTGGCCGGACAGCTGCTAGTGTACGCACTGCTGCTGTTCTTCATGCTGGTGGTCGTGTTTCTGTCCTACGCGCTGATTCTGCACACGGAGCAGACGCAGATGTGGAGCACCATCAAGGATCGGGGCGCTACACGTGTCATGCCGAACGGTACCACCAACTACTGGTACTACATCGTGCGAGGTAAGCAATGCTTTGAAAGCAAAGCAGTTAAGAGCAGGCATGCTTGGATCGTGGGATCGCTCGCTATTCGGTACCAAATACTGCGCATTAGGTATTGCTCTTTCTCCATTTTGCTGGAAATCTATTCCGGCCAGCGCGATCAAAAGCGCAAAACAAGCGAGAATTAAACATCAGAACTACGTGCTCCGCTAACGGGATGTTGGGCTGTTGAATTTCATGATAAATTGTTGTTTTTTTATCCCTTCTCACCGGTTCCGTTCGCCTGCTTTGATTGAAGTTCGTACGCAGTACGTGAAGTTTTTTTCGGCGATTTTATTTCGTTTTCCAGTGGTCTTCAAACGTTGTCTCTTTCGTTCCTCGCTTGTAGCAATTAACATGTGTTCACCGCAAGTTCGAACGGTTGTGAATACTAGCAGCAAGATAACGAGTTTGTCTGAAAGATCGCTAAATAGATCTTTCAACATTAGACACGCTAATTGCTCTTATTGCTTATGCTAAGCTCCAGAAGCTTTGAAAAAACATATGCCCAATAATACGGTATATCTATAAAATATATCTTGGGACACCTTGGAATTGGAGGAACTTTCTACGCAATGCAAAAAAACTTGTATTGCGTTATAAAGAACAATTTACAATGATATTGAAATAACAGTGCAAGTCGTCATGCTGTACTAAAACTGATTTGGAAACGGCAGGGGAAAATAGCTATCACATTTTCCAGATATTTTTCATACAGGTTCATTGTTCATAGTTACAAATACATCGTCACATTTTCTCCACCGTTCAAAAAAGTGAAATAAGGAGGATGAGGAGGAATGAGTCTAAACGATGTTTATTTCGGTTATTCTACTTGGAGTCTAGATTGGAGGAACTTTCTACGCAATGCAAAAAAACTTGTATTGCGTTATAAAGAACAATTTACAATGATATTGAAATAACAGTGCAAGTCGTCATGCTGTACTAAAACTGATTTGGAAACAGCAGGGGAAAACAGCTATCGCATTTTCCAGATGTTTTCCATACAGGTTCATTGTCCATAGTTACAAATACATCGTCACATTTTCTCCACCGTTCGAACAAGTGAAATAAGGAGGATGAGGAGGAATGAGTCTAAACGATGTTTATTTCGGTTATTCTACTTGGAGTCTACCATACAGGATCCCTCAAATTATTCGGTTTCTTTGTGTGATTGTCAGCTATGGGAGATTTGTAAACAGATTTCGGGACGCTCGACAACTCCCACACACTGCCTTGCAAGATATTTGGAACCGCTGCTAGTGAGTTTGATGGTCACTGGAATTATTACGACCAGATAAGATTGATTTTCATGACCTAGCGCACATACATGGGCGCTGTTCGAACAAGTGTCGACATTTATCGATGCTACAACTCCCCGCGTGCACAAATTGAGAGGGATACACGCTTCACCTCACTACTACCACGCCAGGGTGTTACTGTTGTCGCCGCGAGTGCATTCGATAACGATGGTGGTGGTCACCGTATCGAGACGTTTGATTATTGAGTTATTTTTGCCTACCCTGTTCCCGCTGAACGTTGCGAACTGGGGTTGTGTTCCACCGTGGTGCGCTAATTGATTACTAAATGACACACGGCTGATTACCAACTATGGCGCACCCGGAACGCGCAAGTAAGCACCTCGTAAGTATGGTGAGAGGTTTTGAAGAAATAACATCATCATTTGTATGGTTCAAAATTGTTCAAACGACGAATCTTTGTCGTTTCATAATTCTGATTGAATTTGCCAACACGAGTTGAGGGTTTTCTTGCAGCGAAACAGACCACCAATGTCAACAAGCCGCTCGTACCAGTACTCTTTTGCATCGTTCCATCCACCTGGAAAGCTGCTTTGTTTTTAAACTGGATCGTAAATCACATCTACCATCAGTGTTAGGTTCAATAGCGCACTAGCCAGTATTTCTCCCTTCCGTTCGATCCATGGATGTTACCTACACCAACATCACAAGATAAAACATACATAAAGATGCGTATCAAACTCACCAGCCGTTAGCCGATGGAGGTTTAGAAAAATGTTGACAAACATCAACCTGCTTCAGCGTGATTGTCAACAACAGCATTAAGGATCAGCGCGTCGTTTGCTCGAAACCTCCATAAGAGACTGGACGTTATGTTGTTGACTGAAAGAGACCAATTTAGGGATTTATTACCCGATTTGAGCTGTCCAGTTGTGGGGCGCAAGCAAACATTCGGACGCTGTCCCGGCCTGACGCCAGGTCATCCACAGATCATCCAAACGTGCGCTGGGAACTACTAAGCGCTCAAAACATTCAAAAAACGTCGGACTTGGAAATACTTTGCACGTTCTAAAAAACTCATTTTGAACATAAACATGAACATAAACCGCACGTTTCGAGACTCATTTTGTACGGTTTATGTTCACGTGTAGGTAGTGGCTATTGGGGACTCTCAAAGGCGCAGTCTGCCGTACCAATATGAGGGCAAATTATAATAGTCATCATGCTGACCGCTGCCATTTGGATGATTGTTGTTGAAATAAGAGCTTTACCGAGCTTTAATCTGCTAATCTAGATCACGATGCTGGTGATGTTATTATGAGTATATTGGTTGTTTCGGTTGCTAATAGCACTTGGTTGGAGCTGTATGGTGTACGGTTGCAAAATTTCCTCAACAAAAACAACAGTTTCGGTGTGTAACCTCAGATAGGCTTTGCGTTTGTCGGATGAGCTATGACGTCGTCGGTAGAGGTGAAATTTTATCGGAAAGCTGTCATTCTCTGGGTAAAGTTGCTGGTTGGCATCGGTCTGTACGCGAGCGTACAAGTGTGCTGCGAAGTGCACCCGGTTCCCGTGTACTACCCCGCCCAGATCGTTTTCCTGAATGAATCAAAATCGTTCACAATACGCGTCACGAGATTCATCTGCGCGGAAACCCCGTACGAAGTGTCGGAGCTGCTGCAGTGTAAAACGATTCTGCGCCGCAACAAGCCCACCTTTTTCAATTTTTCCTTACATATACCGATGGTGCTGAACAAGGTGTACTTTGAGGTGCAGATGTACTATAAGCTGAACGAGTACGTCAAGTTCCCGAGCGATCTGTACCTGGAGATTTGTTCCTATTTTCGCCACCCATCGAAGGACATTTTCTCGCGTCACGTTTTGTCGGTCATGTTCGAAACCACACCGCAGCTTATGTATTACTGTCCGCACGGGGTAAATATACGATACCGGTTTGTAGTCCGCCAGGGTGATGAGTTGGATAAGACGCACTGACACTCGCATATCTTGTTGTCTTTCGTAGAACACAACCTACAACATCGTTTTCTGGATGGAGGAGCGCTTCTTCCCGAAGTCGATGCCGGCCGGTGACTTCCGGTTAGATGTGTGGTTTCGTACGAACGAGAACAAAACGCTATTCGCGTATCGCGCATATTTCTCCGTACGCCGTCGGGGAGTTTGGAGATCATTGATCGATTGGTAATCCTAGCGTCTTTTTCATGCTGCATTTTATTGACAGTTTGGAAATACTTTAAAAAAATGAGTAATGGTACAATCTCCGTAACTGCAGTAGGATGTTACTCGAGGGAGGAATCAGTCTAGTGTTGTTCGCCCGTCTAAGGATTTTATTACTTGGGTTGATCGTTTTGAAAATAGACCGTTAATCAATGTATGTAGTTGATAGACTATGTCATCGGAACATTAGCGGGATAGTGACAGATTCAAGTATTCATAGCGGAATAGCGACACGATCGTGATAAAATTATCCACGTGATTGTTGATTGTTTCGGTCGTTGGTACACTAATAGCATCGAGTTACAGCTGTAATCAGCATGATGGTACACATAAGTATGATCCATTGCAATAAATACTGTCAGTGAGTTGAAGCTATAACATCCGGCAACATGAACCTCAACAAAAACAACAGTTTCGGTGTGTAACCTCAGATAGGCTTTGCGTTTGTCGGATGAGCTATGACGTCGTCGGTAGAGGTGAAATTTTATCGGAAAGCTGTCATTCTCTGGGTAAAGTTGCTGGTTGGCATCGGTCTGTACGCGAGCGTACAAGTGTGCTGCGAAGTGCACCCGGTTCCCGTGTACTACCCCGACCAGATCGTTTTCCTGAATGAATCAAAATCGTTCACAATACGCGTCACGAGATTCATCTGCGCGGAAACCCCGTACGAAGTGTCGGAGCTGCTGCAGTGTAAAACGATTCTGCGCCGCAACAAGCCCACCTTTTTCAATTTTTCCTTACATATACCGATGGTGCTGAACAAGGTGTACTTTGAGGTGCAGATGTACTATAAGCTGAACGAGTACGTCAAGTTCCCGAGCGATCTGTACCTGGAGATTTGTTCCTATTTTCGCCACCCATCGAAGGACATTTTCTCGCGTCACGTTTTGTCGGTCATGTTCGAAACCACACCGCAGCTTATGTATTACTGTCCGCACGGGGTAAATATACGATACCGGTTTGTAGTCCGCCAGGGTGATGAGTTGGATAAGACGCACTGACACTCGCATATCTTGTTGTCTTTCGTAGAACACAACCTACAACATCGTTTTCTGGATGGAGGAGCGCTTCTTCCCGAAGTCGATGCCGGCCGGTGACTTCCGGTTAGATGTGTGGTTTCGTACGAACGAGAACAAAACGCTATTCGCGTATCGCGCATATTTCTCCGTACGCCGTCGGGGAGTTTGGAGATCATTGATCGATTGGTAATCCTAGCGTCTTTTTCATGCTGCATTTTATTGACAGTTTGGAAATACTTTAAAAAAATGAGTAATGGTACAATCTCCGTAACTGCAGTAGGATGTTACTCGAGGGAGGAATCAGTCTAGTGTTGTTCGCCCGTCTAAGGATTTTATTACTTGGGTTGATCGTTTTGAAAATAGACCGTTAATCAATGTATGTAGTTGATAGACTATGTCATCGGAACATTAGCGGGATAGTGACAGATTCAAGTATTCATAGCGGAATAGCGACACGATCGTGATAAAATTATCCACGTGATTGTTGATTGTTTCGGTCGTTGGTACACTAATAGCATCGAGTTACAGCTGTAATCAGCATGATGGTACACATAAGTATGATCCATTGCAATAAATACTGTCAGTGAGTTGAAGCTATAACATCCGGCAACATGAAATGTGTTCGACAAACTGTTCGAAACTCAGTGTGTTTACTCACCATGGTTAGCGCTTTGTATCCGATCGTAGGAGTCCTCTGCAGTGCACAGCAAGTGGTTCCCGTGAACTATCCCAAACGGCTCGATTTCACGAACGAATCCAGACCGTTCACGGTGCACGTAACGAAATACGTCTGCACCGAAACACCGTACGAGCTCTCCGAGCTACTGCACTGTAAAACGACTCTCCGCCGCAACAAGCCCACCTTGTTCAACTTCTCCGTACACATACCGATGGTGCTCAACACGATTTTCTTAGAATTACGGACGTTCTACCGGTTCAACGATTTCCAGCAGTTTCCAATCGATCTGAACACGGAGATATGTTCGTATTTTCGCAACCCATCAGCGGACGTTTTCTCACGCCATGTTATGTCGATTAATCTGGAGACGGTACCGCACTTTGTACACTACTGTCCGCACGGGGTAAATATCGGAACCCACGCTGATGCCTTCTGAAAGTATTGTACATGCAAGTGATCTCATTGTTTCCCGTAGAACAAAACCTACAACGCGGTTTACTGGCTGGAGGAGAAGTTCTTCCCGAAGTCGATGCCGGCCGGAGACTTCCGGATGGATGTGTGGTTTCGGACATTCCATAACAAAACGCTGTTTTCATTTCGCTGTTACTACTCCGTGCGGCGTCAGGGGATATGGCAGTCTGTGATGGACTGGTAGCTGTTGCCGCACCCATACTATGCTTGCCATGAGCACCTGAAAAAATGGACATACGCTAGAAACGTTCCGATATGGTCGAAAAGATAATAAAATATGTAATATCTACAGATAGATAACACCACTTTTAAATCTATATTCATTCAACTATGCAATGGTAATTATGCATACCAAAAAGTCTCTCTTTGAATGACAAAATACGCGATGCTGCAATTACTGGCGTTACGAATAGTGGCCGAAATGTAATGGCCAAAGTATCCACTGGAATCAAGTTTCCATTGTTTAAATATGAATTTGCTATTCGTACCTAAACCGTAGTACGTGTTCCGGAAGATGATGACGTCAATAGCATGATGTTACTACTGTTGTATCAGCATGCTGCAGTAAATTTTGTTTATCGTCGACTGGCAATTGTCATTAAGGGGTCAATTAGGTCGATCTAGTTTTGCTATTAAATACCATGTTTGTCAAAATAGCTACAGGGCAAGGTAAATAATGATGAAGCGATTCACGGGCTTCTTAATTTCGCTTGTTGTCTGCTAGCGCTAGGCTCGAAATCTGTAGGATATACTAGCCAAATATGATAATAAAACAAATAGTAAGTACTGATCCGTTGGATAGGAAAGCAAACGAACGTGTTACATCAATAGTAGCAGCTGTGACAATGCAGTATAACGGAAGGAGCGTTCATATCGTACTGAACTTACTTTTTGCCCGCGCTTTTTATACGATCCAAGAAGTGTGCTGCGAAATAGACCCGATCCCCGTGCATTATCCGAACCGAGTTGTTTTCACGAATGAATCCAAACCGTTCACAGTACGCGTCACGAGATTCATCTGCACCGAAACACCGTACGAAGAGACGCAGCTGTTGCACTGTAAAACGGTCCTTCGCCGCAACAAACCCACTTTCTTCAACATATCCGTACACGTACCGATAGTGCTGAACACGGTTTTCTTTGAAGTGCGGACGTTCTACAAACTAAACTACTATCAGAAGTTTCCGATCGATTTGCACGGGGAGATATGTACCTACTTTCGCAACCCTTCGGACGATGTTTTCTCGCGCCACGTTATGTCGATCATGCTCGAAACGATACCGCATCTAATCCACCAATGTCCGCACGGTGTAAATATTTGATCCAACGTTCTCGATGCCTACCAAATTGAGTGCTGCAATGATATATCTCTGATCCTGTTGTTTCCGATAGAACAAAACGTACACCGCTGTTTACTGGCTGGAGGATAAGTTCTTCCCAAAGTCGATGCCGGCCGGGGACTTTCGTCAGGACGTTTGGTTTCGATCAGCCGTGAATAAAACGCTTTTCGCCTATCAGGTTCACTTCTCCGTGCGGCGTCAAGGTATATGGAGGTCACTGATGGAATGGTAATGGTTTGTCGTTGAATCGTTTTGGAAATGTCACTGGTTGGTGTATAAAGCTGAAGCTAGCATATGCATATGGGTTGAATGCTTTTTTATGTTACTACCAATAATCGTACATCATGCTGATGTTGATACTGCATCTTTAATAAAAGATGACGTTTACGTTAGTGGCTCCATTCTTCGCCATTTCCTGGTCCAAAAACCTATGTAGATCTGTGTCTATCATTTCTAAATTTCTTTGACTTAAGTTATACCCGTATCCTGGATAGTCATTCTTGCGTACGGACTGACGCCATTAACTATTACTATAAACGTGATAACAATGATACGACTATACGCCACCATTGTGGTAGATTATAGAGAAGATGACCTAGCACCAGCAACACAGTGCGAGCTAAGCAATTTCAAGGGAAAATATGTTTC
>KZ067255.1:50033-60693 GCA_002091845.1 Anopheles cracens | reverse complement strand
GAAACATATTTTCCCTTGAAATTGCTTAGCTCGCACTGTGTTGCTGGTGCTAGGTCATCTTCTCTATAATCTACCACAATGGTGGCGTATAGTCGTATCATTGTTATCACGTTTATAGTAATAGTTAATGGCGTCAGTCCGTACGCAAGAATGACTATCCAGGATACGGGTATAACTTAAGTCAAAGAAATTTAGAAATGATAGACACAGATCTACATAGGTTTTTGGACCAGGAAATGGCGAAGAATGGAGCCACTAACGTAAACGTCATCTTTTATTAAAGATGCAGTATCAACATCAGCATGATGTACGATTATTGGTAGTAACATAAAAAAGCATTCAACCCATATGCATATGCTAGCTTCAGCTTTATACACCAACCAGTGACATTTCCAAAACGATTCAACGACAAACCATTACCATTCCATCAGTGACCTCCATATACCTTGACGCCGCACGGAGAAGTGAACCTGATAGGCGAAAAGCGTTTTATTCACGGCTGATCGAAACCAAACGTCCTGACGAAAGTCCCCGGCCGGCATCGACTTTGGGAAGAACTTATCCTCCAGCCAGTAAACAGCGGTGTACGTTTTGTTCTATCGGAAACAACAGGATCAGAGATATATCATTGCAGCACTCAATTTGGTAGGCATCGAGAACGTTGGATCAAATATTTACACCGTGCGGACATTGGTGGATTAGATGCGGTATCGTTTCGAGCATGATCGACATAACGTGGCGCGAGAAAACATCGTCCGAAGGGTTGCGAAAGTAGGTACATATCTCCCCGTGCAAATCGATCGGAAACTTCTGATAGTAGTTTAGTTTGTAGAACGTCCGCACTTCAAAGAAAACCGTGTTCAGCACTATCGGTACGTGTACGGATATGTTGAAGAAAGTGGGTTTGTTGCGGCGAAGGACCGTTTTACAGTGCAACAGCTGCGTCTCTTCGTACGGTGTTTCGGTGCAGATGAATCTCGTGACGCGTACTGTGAACGGTTTGGATTCATTCGTGAAAACAACTCGGTTCGGATAATGCACGGGGATCGGGTCTATTTCGCAGCACACTTCTTGGATCGTATAAAAAGCGCGGGCAAAAAGTAAGTTCAGTACGATATGAACGCTCCTTCCGTTATACTGCATTGTCACAGCTGCTACTATTGATGTAACACGTTCGTTTGCTTTCCTATCCAACGGATCAGTACTTACTATTTGTTTTATTATCATATTTGGCTAGTATATCCTACAGATTTCGAGCCTAGCGCTAGCAGACAACAAGCGAAATTAAGAAGCCCGTGAATCGCTTCATCATTATTTACCTTGCCCTGTAGCTATTTTGACAAACATGGTATTTAATAGCAAAACTAGATCGACCTAATTGACCCCTTAATGACAATTGCCAGTCGACGATAAACAAAATTTACTGCAGCATGCTGATACAACAGTAGTAACATCATGCTATTGACGTCATCATCTTCCGGAACACGTACTACGGTTTAGGTACGAATAGCAAATTCATATTTAAACAATGGAAACTTGATTCCAGTGGATACTTTGGCCATTACATTTCGGCCACTATTCGTAACGCCAGTAATTGCAGCATCGCGTATTTTGTCATTCAAAGAGAGACTTTTTGGTATGCATAATTACCATTGCATAGTTGAATGAATATAGATTTAAAAGTGGTGTTATCTATCTGTAGATATTACATATTTTATTATCTTTTCGACCATATCGGAACGTTTCTAGCGTATGTCCATTTTTTCAGGTGCTCATGGCAAGCATAGTATGGGTGCGGCAACAGCTACCAGTCCATCACAGACTGCCATATCCCCTGACGCCGCACGGAGTAGTAACAGCGAAATGAAAACAGCGTTTTGTTATGGAATGTCCGAAACCACACATCCATCCGGAAGTCTCCGGCCGGCATCGACTTCGGGAAGAACTTCTCCTCCAGCCAGTAAACCGCGTTGTAGGTTTTGTTCTACGGGAAACAATGAGATCACTTGCATGTACAATACTTTCAGAAGGCATCAGCGTGGGTTCCGATATTTACCCCGTGCGGACAGTAGTGTACAAAGTGCGGTACCGTCTCCAGATTAATCGACATAACATGGCGTGAGAAAACGTCCGCTGATGGGTTGCGAAAATACGAACATATCTCCGTGTTCAGATCGATTGGAAACTGCTGGAAATCGTTGAACCGGTAGAACGTCCGTAATTCTAAGAAAATCGTGTTGAGCACCATCGGTATGTGTACGGAGAAGTTGAACAAGGTGGGCTTGTTGCGGCGGAGAGTCGTTTTACAGTGCAGTAGCTCGGAGAGCTCGTACGGTGTTTCGGTGCAGACGTATTTCGTTACGTGCACCGTGAACGGTCTGGATTCGTTCGTGAAATCGAGCCGTTTGGGATAGTTCACGGGAACCACTTGCTGTGCACTGCAGAGGACTCCTACGATCGGATACAAAGCGCTAACCATGGTGAGTAAACACACTGAGTTTCGAACAGTTTGTCGAACACATTTCATGTTGCCGGATGTTATAGCTTCAACTCACTGACAGTATTTATTGCAATGGATCATACTTATGTGTACCATCATGCTGATTACAGCTGTAACTCGATGCTATTAGTGTACCAACGACCGAAACAATCAACAATCACGTGGATAATTTTATCACGATCGTGTCGCTATTCCGCTATGAATACTTGAATCTGTCACTATCCCGCTAATGTTCCGATGACATAGTCTATCAACTACATACATTGATTAACGGTCTATTTTCAAAACGATCAACCCAAGTAATAAAATCCTTAGACGGGCGAACAACACTAGACTGATTCCTCCCTCGAGTAACATCCTACTGCAGTTACGGAGATTGTACCATTACTCATTTTTTTAAAGTATTTCCAAACTGTCAATAAAATGCAGCATGAAAAAGACGCTAGGATTACCAATCGATCAATGATCTCCAAACTCCCCGACGGCGTACGGAGAAATATGCGCGATACGCGAATAGCGTTTTGTTCTCGTTCGTACGAAACCACACATCTAACCGGAAGTCACCGGCCGGCATCGACTTCGGGAAGAAGCGCTCCTCCATCCAGAAAACGATGTTGTAGGTTGTGTTCTACGAAAGACAACAAGATATGCGAGTGTCAGTGCGTCTTATCCAACTCATCACCCTGGCGGACTACAAACCGGTATCGTATATTTACCCCGTGCGGACAGTAATACATAAGCTGCGGTGTGGTTTCGAACATGACCGACAAAACGTGACGCGAGAAAATGTCCTTCGATGGGTGGCGAAAATAGGAACAAATCTCCAGGTACAGATCGCTCGGGAACTTGACGTACTCGTTCAGCTTATAGTACATCTGCACCTCAAAGTACACCTTGTTCAGCACCATCGGTATATGTAAGGAAAAATTGAAAAAGGTGGGCTTGTTGCGGCGCAGAATCGTTTTACACTGCAGCAGCTCCGACACTTCGTACGGGGTTTCCGCGCAGATGAATCTCGTGACGCGTATTGTGAACGATTTTGATTCATTCAGGAAAACGATCTGGGCGGGGTAGTACACGGGAACCGGGTGCACTTCGCAGCACACTTGTACGCTCGCGTACAGACCGATGCCAACCAGCAACTTTACCCAGAGAATGACAGCTTTCCGATAAAATTTCACCTCTACCGACGACGTCATAGCTCATCCGACAAACGCAAAGCCTATCTGAGGTTACACACCGAAACTGTTGTTTTTGTTGAGGAAATTTTGCAACCGTACACCATACAGCTCCAACCAAGTGCTATTAGCAACCGAAACAACCAATATACTCATAATAACATCACCAGCATCGTGATCTAGATTAGCAGATTAAAGCTCGGTAAAGCTCTTATTTCAACAACAATCATCCAAATGGCAGCGGTCAGCATGATGACTATTATAATTTGCCCTCATATTGGTACGGCAGACTGCGCCTTTGAGAGTCCCCAATAGCCACTACCTACACGTGAACATAAACCGTACAAAATGAGTCTCGAAACGTGCGGTTTATGTTCATGTTTATGTTCAAAATGAGTTTTTTAGAACGTGCAAAGTATTTCCAAGTCCGACGTTTTTTGAATGTTTTGAGCGCTTAGTAGTTCCCAGCGCACGTTTGGATGATCTGTGGATGACCTGGCGTCAGGCCGGGACAGCGTCCGAATGTTTGCTTGCGCCCCACAACTGGACAGCTCAAATCGGGTAATAAATCCCTAAATTGGTCTCTTTCAGTCAACAACATAACGTCCAGTCTCTTATGGAGGTTTCGAGCAAACGACGCGCTGATCCTTAATGCTGTTGTTGACAATCACGCTGAAGCAGGTTGATGTTTGTCAACATTTTTCTAAACCTCCATCGGCTAACGGCTGGTGAGTTTGATACGCATCTTTATGTATGTTTTATCTTGTGATGTTGGTGTAGGTAACATCCATGGATCGAACGGAAGGGAGAAATACTGGCTAGTGCGCTATTGAACCTAACACTGATGGTAGATGTGATTTACGATCCAGTTTAAAAACAAAGCAGCTTTCCAGGTGGATGGAACGATGCAAAAGAGTACTGGTACGAGCGGCTTGTTGACATTGGTGGTCTGTTTCGCTGCAAGAAAACCCTCAACTCGTGTTGGCAAATTCAATCAGAATTATGAAACGACAAAGATTCGTCGTTTGAACAATTTTGAACCATACAAATGATGATGTTATTTCTTCAAAACCTCTCACCATACTTACGAGGTGCTTACTTGCGCGTTCCGGGTGCGCCATAGTTGGTAATCAGCCGTGTGTCATTTAGTAATCAATTAGCGCACCACGGTGGAACACAACCCCAGTTCGCAACGTTCAGCGGGAACAGGGTAGGCAAAAATAACTCAATAATCAAACGTCTCGATACGGTGACCACCACCATCGTTATCGAATGCACTCGCGGCGACAACAGTAACACCCTGGCGTGGTAGTAGTGAGGTGAAGCGTGTATCCCTCTCAATTTGTGCACGCGGGGAGTTGTAGCATCGATAAATGTCGACACTTGTTCGAACAGCGCCCATGTATGTGCGCTAGGTCATGAAAATCAATCTTATCTGGTCGTAATAATTCCAGTGACCATCAAACTCACTAGCAGCGGTTCCAAATATCTTGCAAGGCAGTGTGTGGGAGTTGTCGAGCGTCCCGAAATCTGTTTACAAATCTCCCATAGCTGACAATCACACAAAGAAACCGAATAATTTGAGGGATCCTGTATGGTAGACTCCAAGTAGAATAACCGAAATAAACATCGTTTAGACTCATTCCTCCTCATCCTCCTTATTTCACTTGTTCGAACGGTGGAGAAAATGTGACGATGTATTTGTAACTATGGACAATGAACCTGTATGGAAAACATCTGGAAAATGCGATAGCTATTTTCCCCTGCCGTTTCCAAATCAGTTTTAGTACAGCATGACGACTTGCACTGTTATTTCAATATCATTGTAAATTGTTCTTTATAACGCAATACAAGTTTTTTTGCATTGCGTAGAAAGTTCCTCCAATTCCAAGGTGTCCCAAGATATATTTTATAGATATACCGTATTATTGGGCATATGTTTTTTCAAAGCTTCTGGAGCTTAGCATAAGCAATAAGAGCAATTAGCGTGTCTAATGTTGAAAGATCTATTTAGCGATCTTTCAGACAAACTCGTTATCTTGCTGCTAGTATTCACAACCGTTCGAACTTGCGGTGAACACATGTTAATTGCTACAAGCGAGGAACGAAAGAGACAACGTTTGAAGACCACTGGAAAACGAAATAAAATCGCCGAAAAAAACTTCACGTACTGCGTACGAACTTCAATCAAAGCAGGCGAACGGAACCGGTGAGAAGGGATAAAAAAACAACAATTTATCATGAAATTCAACAGCCCAACATCCCGTTAGCGGAGCACGTAGTTCTGATGTTTAATTCTCGCTTGTTTTGCGCTTTTGATCGCGCTGGCCGGAATAGATTTCCAGCAAAATGGAGAAAGAGCAATACCTAATGCGCAGTATTTGGTACCGAATAGCGAGCGATCCCACGATCCAAGCATGCCTGCTCTTAACTGCTTTGCTTTCAAAGCATTGCTTACCTCGCACGATGTAGTACCAGTAGTTGGTGGTACCGTTCGGCATGACACGTGTAGCGCCCCGATCCTTGATGGTGCTCCACATCTGCGTCTGCTCCGTGTGCAGAATCAGCGCGTAGGACAGAAACACGACCACCAGCATGAAGAACAGCAGCAGTGCGTACACTAGCAGCTGTCCGGCCACGTTGTTCGCCATCTTGTTGGCTGGTTTGGAGGCTTTTTGTTGGCGTAGAAAACAATCGAACCAGCGATCCACACTGGGTAACGATGGGATCAACACACCTTGACGTGAAACACGAGTCCGGTTAGCTTCAGTTTCGTTGGGATTCAACTGGATGTACCATCGCGTCTGCGTCCCATTGTACACCACTCCCAAACCTTTTGCCTGTTCCCTCTTTGGTTGTGTATACGTTTCACTTTGCTTTGCTTGCAGATAGTGTCACTCTTGCCCGGCACAATCCACACTGCTCCAGTTCACAGGCCTCTCGGGGCCTTTCTGTGACACGACAGCGCACAAGTGCCCGCGCGCACACACACCTTCACGAATGCTTCACGCGGTCACTAAGCCGGTCACTGTTGGGAAGTCTTCTACGCACGGTGTGAAACGCATGTGCGAAGCCCGCAGCAGTTGTTTGGCGAATGCTGTTTTTTGTTGTTGCTCCTGCTACCCAACAGCTCCCGCGCACACGAACACACTCACACAGCTGACCGAGAATGCTGGCATGTGGCGTGCGGATAAAAACAAACCCCCCCTCGAACACATCCGCCTCGATCCGCGAGAAATTGGATAGGGGTGGCGGTTCATCCGGCCGGCATATGAACTCTTTTCGTACCTCCCGCATGTGTGTGTGTGTGTGTGTACCGCATCGCATAAGAAAACATCGGTGACGTTGCTATGCGATCCGCTTGTGGTGAGCATGACGCAGTGGCGCACACACATCGTAAGCACGGCGTGGTTCAGCACGTTTGACCGACATCGGTAGACCGGGAGAAAAAAAAACAAAATCGGTAAGAGACCGCGGCCGGCGGGAGAGTGAAGGGAGGACCATTTAGCGACCTTCGCGCGCGACTTCTCCAAATGCCCAGCACGTTCGATGTAACGAGCCGTCGCTAGTAGGGCCCGTTTGTATACAGGTCACCTCACTCGGCAGTTATTCGCGAACTGTGCTTTGTTGTTTTTTTTTTGGGCGGGCATGCTGCACAAACGCTGGTTACAACATCGATGTCTGAGATCTGTACTCAGTCAGTTTTTCGTCCGATAGAAAGTTGGGCTGGCACGGTTTTTATTTGGCATGTTGAATGGTGTCAATTCATAGTAGGCTGTGGAAGAATCGAAAATTGGATGCCAGCGCTTGGATCGTTTCACGGAGCGGTTAGGAAGTTAAGATGATAACGGTGCTCCACCTTTTTCTTGCAATTCTTTCCAAATAGCAGAAAAGATAATATCTCAACACAGGTTTAAGACAATATGTTTATATACTGTATGGTTAAATGCACGGGCTTGACTTTATTCCTTACGTTTATCCACTTACATAGTGGAATACTTTAAAGTCTAGATGGTCTAAGGTTATGCTAGTTTGGCTGGATAGTCGGTTGATTCTCACGATCGATAACAAACGACTCAACTCAACCACCTTCGCCTTCAACTGGTTGTTGATTACTCTGCATGTGAATGTTTACCATCATCTAAGGGTAACTCTTTTCTTATCAGATATTATTTAGACTATACTTTGTTACGCATTATCCATTGCACGTTGTTCGACAGAAGACACAAGAAGCAAACAACAAACGGCAGTTTAGGTTATACGTTGGCTATATAAATAAATCTTTATTATCACAATGTATTGCCCACACGGTTCCAAAACTCTGCCCAAGTCTTTCTAACATGTTAGATTAACATTAGTTTAGGTCAATATTTAAAAAAAAATCAGTCTTGAAACCAGTTAAAATGAACCCAGCGCTAGTCGCTACAGTTCGGTCCGGTGTGGCAGTCGCAAGTTTGGCAACAGTCACCGGCTCCCTGCCGTGTTTCCTCGCCCTGGCTGCGTACCATCGACACCTGCGACCCGGCACCTCCATCACCCGCACCCTTTCGTCTGCCCTTGCGACCGATGGCCGGTGGTTGGAAGTACGGCGTACGGGCCAGGCTGAGCTCCTGCTCCAGCTGATGCAGCTTGCGCGTTTGCTTTGCCCACTGCTCCTTGTAGTACTGCTTCGAGTTGTTTGCGTCGTCCAGCTGGTGCTTAAACTCGATCACTTGCTGCGCTCGTTCGGTTTGCTCCTGGTCCAGCTCGTTGCGCAGTTCCCGGTTGCGGTCGAGCAAATGCTGCTGGTCGGCCGCCAGTTCGGCGAGCTGCTGCTGCAGTTCGCTGCACTGCCGGCGTGTCGTTTCGATCTGCGCTTCCGCATCGCGATTCAGCCGCACCGCTTTGGCACGGATGTCTTCCAGCTGCGAGCGGAACAGTTGCTCCAGCTGCTTTATGCGCGTCGTATCGTGCGGCGCGTGTACTTCAAGCTTGCGCCGCGCTTCTTCCAGGCTGGCGGTGAGTGCATCCGCGTGGGCTAAGCGCTCAGCTAGCCGCTTTTCCGCTTCCGCCCGTCGTTCCTTCCAGTTTTGTGCTAGCGTTTGCAAATGTTTGTGCTCCTTTTGCTTGAGCTGGACGATAAATTGTTCGCGCTGTTCCCCCATCCAAGCTTTCTGCTCTTCGACCAGTTGGTAGGCGATCGTTTCGTTGAAGGCACTTGCAGTCAATGGACCGGCGCGGTGGCAGCACGGGTTGTCTTGCGCGGTCGCCAGTTGGCTGTTGTAGTTGAGTCCAACCTCCGCCAGCATACAGCTGACCGAGGCGATGGCTACGTTCTCGCCCGCCTCGTTTACCATCACCAGCACGCCGGATGGTTGGTTTTCGCGCGTTCCGACCAGCAGGCTTTCGTTGTCGAGTCGTGCCAGTGCGTACGCGCCGTGCGGGCCGTTCAGTGTCAGTTTGGAAGGTTCGGCACCGATCGTTTCCACCACACGGTCGGGCAGGGTTGAGAAGAGAAGTTCGAGCGCAAGATCCCCAAACTCGATACGATCCACGTGGACGGCAACGTCGGGCAGGAGCTCGAGGGTCGCTCTCGTGAAGGGTGTGTCCGCTTTCGTGTGTTGCAAAGCAACCTGCCACGTGCCCGGCGATGGGCTGGAGGTGAATTTCACGGTGCCAACGCGAACGCGGAACGCAAACGTACGCCTTATGTCGCGGAGATCCTGTCCGGTGGTCATAAGGATAGCTCCAATGTCAACCCGTTCCTGTCCTTCGTCGCGATTCGTTCGAGCAGGGTGTGGTGTGGAGGGTTTCGGAAGCGATTCACACGATTCTTGCTTTTTCGCTTGAGTCGGGGCCGTGAAAGTTGCGTCCTGTGGTGTTTGCATTGTCACGCTCTCGATAGGTTTCTGAGATGCTTCGCTCTCCACCGGAGGACGATCGCTGCCTAAATATTTTAGTGAAAATTTGCATTTCAACAGCGGAACGATACTTTTTTCTTCCGCGTTGTCGTCCACCCGACGGTTTTGCTCTGTATTGCCGGCATCATGGATTGCAATACTTCGAACCGTTTCCAGCGTGTTATTTTTCGTAGCATACTTTTCTTTAAATTCTTCCAGTTGCCTTACACACACGAACCCCTGGAAGTCGATCGACGCTTTTCCGATGGCGTGCGCTTTCGGATCGTCGTCGTTCGGAAGCACTTCGACAGCAATGTTGAAACAGGCGGTAAAGTATTCGGCCAATGTTTGCAGTGAGCTGCGCACATGGATGCTGATCTTTTCTTTCACGTCAAATACCGCCGATCCGGGTGCCTTCCGTTCTGCTAGCGAGAGATATTTCTCACCATACAGTTCGTACCGCAAGCGGAACGAATCCGCTCCGGGAAGGAGTTGATCCAGATGCTGGCCACATTTCAGGACGACCTCGAACAGAAACAGATCCACGTCGGATTCGGCGTTGCCGATCTGCAATAGGGCACGATCCTGCACCAGCCTCACGTTGCTCGGCAACTGGCTGGGCTTCGGTTCGGTGTAGATCGTAGTGCACTGGGCGGCAGGGTTCGCGTGTTCATCCACGTTCAGCTCCGATGTGGGACTGATATCCTCCTTGTCCGACCGTTGGTTGAGGTACTCTGCATTGGTCACCATGGCCAGCACGTGCAGTTCGGGTTTCGTACGGCGCCACCGTTCGTTCTCCAGGCCGATGAGCCTGTACCAACGTGGTTTGATGGAATTTGTGCGTGCTAACGTCACGACCGGAATTGAGCGCAGTTGTATAACGACACTGCCGATGTGGAACCTGGCACCCGTAGGCTGTATCTCGCAGCAGTCCAGTTTGATCGGTACGTTCTTCGTCTTCATGTCCTTGAGATCGAGTCGGGTGCATGCCCAGACGAACCGGCAATCGAAGTTAGCCGTTCCGGAACCGGGTGTAACCGGTCGACTGCTGACTCCGTCCAGTTGCTGCTGGTTTAAGGACGCGACCAGCCCTACCTTGCGAC